>OY747713.1:49670223-49940223 GCA_963556495.2 Valencia hispanica | reverse complement strand
TGAGCAGCAGCAGCAGGCCCTGGGTGAGGGCTGGGGTCGGGCCCTGGGTCCTGGAGCCGGATCTCCTGCCCCTCTCCCTCTGTCCTGTGAGCAGCAGCAGCAGGCCCTGGGTGAGGGCTGGGGTCGGGCCCTGGGTCCTGGAGCTGGCCTCAAGCTCTCCTCCCTTCTGCCTGTGAGCAGCAGCAGGCCCTGGGTGAGGGCTGGGGTCGGGCCCTGGGTCCTGGAGCTAGCCCAGACCGTGTGTGGTGCAGGAGCGAGGAAAGAGATGCGAAAAAAATCCTAAGTGTCAGCCCCTCCTCTTACCAGAGGCACCAGATGCGGAAAAATGACTAAGTGTCAGCCCCTCGCCTTACCAGAGGCACCAGATGCGGAAAATATCCTAAGTGTCAGCCCCTCGCCTAACCAGAGGCACCAGATGCGGAAAATATCCTAAGTGTCAGCCCCCTGCCTGAAGGGGAGGCACGGGCGGCCCCATACCCGGGAAGAGGCCCGCTTCCCGGGTAAAGACAGCTAGCCTCAGCCCCTCGCCTTACCAGAGGCACCAGATGCGGAAAAATGACTAAGTGTCAGCCCCTCGCCTTACCAGAGGCACCAGAAGCGGAAAAATGACTAAGTGTCAGCCACTCGCCTTACCAGAGGCACCAGATGCGGAAAAATGACTAAGTGTCAGCCCCAGCCTGGAGGGGAGGCTCGGGGTTCCCATGCCCAGGAAGAGGCCCCGTCCCTGGGTAAAAAGAGTCAGCCACAGCCCCTCGCCTTACCAGAGGCACCAGATGCGGAAAAACGACTAAGTGTCAGCCCCAGCCTGCGGGGGAGGCTCGGGGTTCCCATGCCCAGGAAGAGGCCCCATCCCTGGGTAAAAAGAGTCAGCCACAGCCCCTCGCCTTACCAGAGGCGCCAGATGCGAAAAAACGACTAAGTGTCGGCCCGCTGCCTTACCAGAGGCACCAGATGCATAAAAACAACTAAGTGTCGGCTCGCTGCCTTACCAGAGGCACCAGATGCGTAAAAACGACTAAGTGTCGGCCCGCTGCCTTACCAGAGGCACGAACTGAGCGTATGGTTCTATACTGCGTAGCATGGGTTGCCCATTGGACATGGTCTCTCATGGTAGTCGCCAGAAGCCCAGTCGAGAAAAACACCTCCCGCAGGATAGTAGGAAGGTGTTTTTGGACCCAGCCCGGCCGGTTCCATGCCCGGGAAGATGCTTGGTTCCCGGGTAAAAAGAACCAGCCTAAGTCCCTTGTCTTTCCAGTCTCACCGGATGCGTGAAAATGACTAAGTGTCGGCCCCAGGCTGTGGGGATCCGCAGGGTTTACATGCCCAGGAAGAGGCCCCGTCCCTGGGCAAAAAGAGCGAGACTCAGCCCCTCGCCTTACCAGAGGCACCAGATGCGGAAAAACGACTAAGTGTCAGCCCCAGCCTGGGGGGGAGGCTCGGGGTTCCCATGCCCAGGAAGAGGCCCCGTCCCTGGGTAAAAAGAGTCAGCCACAGCCCCTCGCCTTACCAGAGGCACCAGATGCGAAAAAATGACTAAGTGTCAGCCACTCGCCTTACCAGAGGCACCAGAAGCGGAAAAATGACTAAGTGTCAGCCACTCGCCTTACCAGAGGCACCGGATGCGGAAAAATGACTAAGTGTCAGCCACTCGCCTTACCAGAGGCACCGGATGCGGAAAAAAGACTAAGTGTCAGCCCCAGCCTGGAGGGGAGGCTCGGGGTTCCCATGCCCAGGAAGAGGCCCCATCCCTGGGTAAAAAGAGTCAGCCACAGCCCCTCGCCTTACCAGAGGCGCCAGATGCGAAAAAACAACTAAGTGTCGGCCCGCTGCCTTACCAGAGGCACGAACTGAGCGTATGGTTCTATACTGCGTAGCATGGGTTGCCCATTGGACATGGTCTCTCATGGTAGTCGCCAGAAGCCCAGTCGAGAAAAACACCTCCCGCAGGATAGTAGGAAGGTGTTTTTGGACCCAGCCCGGCCGGTTCCATGCCCGGGAAGATGCTTGGTTCCCGGTTAAAAAGAACCAGCCTAAGTCCCTTGTCTTTCCAGTCTCACCGGATGCGTGAAAATGACTAAGTGTTGGCCCCAGGCTGTGGGGATCCGCAGGGTTTACATGCCCAGGAAGAAGCCCGTTCCTGGGTAAAAAGAGCGAGACTCAGCCCCTCGCCTTACCAGAGGCACCGGATGCGGAAAAAAGACTAAGTGTCAGCCCCAGCCTGGGGGGGAGGCTCGGGGTTCCCATGCCCAGGAAGAGGCCCCGTCCCTGGGTAAAAAGAGTCAGCCACAGCCCCTCGCCTTACCAGAGGCACCAGATGCGAAAAAATGACTAAGTGTCAGCCACTCGCCTTACCAGAGGCACCAGAAGCGAAAAAATGACTAAGTGTCAGCCCCTCGTCTTACCAGAGGCACCAGAAGCGGAAAAATGACTAAGTGTCAGCCCCTCGCCTTACCAGAGGCACCAGAAGCGGAAAAATGACTAAGTGTCAGCCACTCGCCTTACCAGAGGCACCGGATGCGGAAAAATGACTAAGTGTCAGCCACTCGCCTTACCAGAGGCACCTGATGCGGAAAAAAGACTAAGTGTCAGCCCCAGCCTGGAGGGGAGGCTCGGGGTTCCCATGCCCAGGAAGAGGCCCCGTCCCTGGGTAAAAAGAGTCAGCCACAGCCCCTCGCCTTACCAGAGGCGCCAGATGCGAAAAAACGACTAAGTGTCGGCCCGCTGCCTTACCAGAGGCACGAACTGAGCGTATGGTTCTATACTGCGTAGCATGGGTTGCCCATTGGACATGGTCTCTCATGGTAGTCGCCAGAAGCCCAGTCGAGAAAAACACCTCCCGCAGGATAGTAGGAAGGTGTTTTTGGACCCAGCCCGGCCGGTTCCATGCCCGGGAAGATGCTTGGTTCCCGGGTAAAAAGAACCAGCCTAAGTCCCTTGTCTTTCCAGTCTCACCGGATGCGTGAAAATGACTAAGTGTCGGCCCCAGGCTGTGGGGATCCGCAGGGTTTACATGCCCAGGAAGAAGCCCGTTCCTGGGTAAAAAGAGCGAGACTCAGCCCCTCGCCTTACCAGAGGCACCGGATGCGGAAAAACGACTAAGTGTCAGCCCCAGCCTGGGGGGGAGGCTCGGGGTTCCCATGCCCAGGAAGAGGCCCCATCCCTGGGTAAAAAGAGTCAGCCACAGCCCCTCGCCTTACCAGAGGCGCCAGATGCGGAAAAATGACTGTCAGCCCCTCGCCTTACCAGAGGCACCAGAAGCGGAAAAATGACTAAGTGTCGGCTCGCTGCCTTACCAGAGGCACCAGATGCGTAAAAACGACTAAGTGTCGGCCCGCTGCCTTACCAGAGGCACGAACTGAGCGTATGGTTCTATACTGCGTAGCATGGGTTGCCCATTGGACATGGTCTCTCATGGTGGTCGCCAGGAGCCCAGTCGAGAAAAACACCTCCCGCAGGTTTATGATGTTCTTTTTCACACAACGTCTTAAAAAAGGAGCGAAAAGATCGAAATGGTCATGATTGTGGAGGCTTTTTGTCCAGCAGCCCTGGAGCTATTCTGCCAATGGCAGGCGTTTGTCGGTCGGTCCTGCCAATGGCAGGCGTTTGTCGGTCAGTCCTGTCAATGGCAGGCCTCGGTCGGGCTGTCAATGGCAGACCTCGGTCGGTCGGTCGGTCGGTCCTGTCAATGGCAGACCCTTGTCGGTCGGTCCTGTCAATGGCAGGCCTCGGTCGGGCTGTCAATGGCAGACCTCGGTCGGTCGGTCCTGTCAATGGCAGACCCTTGTCGGTCGGTCCTGTCAATGGCAGGCCTCGGTCGGGCTGTCAATGGCAGACCTCGGTCGGTCGGTCCTGTCAATGGCAGACCCTTGTCGGTCGGTCCTGTCAATGGCAGGCCTCGGTCGGGCTGTCAATGGCAGACCTCGGTCGGTCGGTCCTGTCAATGGCAGACCCTTGTCGGTCGGTCCTGTCAATGGCAGGCCTCGGTCGGGCTGTCAATGGCAGACCTCGGTCGGTCGGTCCTGTCAATGGCAGACCCTTGTCGGTCGGTCCTGTCAATGGCAGGCCTCGGTCGGGCTGTCAATGGCAGACCTCGGTCGGTCGGTCCTGTCAATGGCAGACCCTTGTCGGTCGGTCCTGTCAATGGCAGGCCTCGGTCGGGCTGTCAATGGCAGAACTCTGACACTTCCCGCACATGAAAGTAACACATTTTCACTGCGGTGAATTGTGTGACAATGTCCGCAAACTCCATTGGAAGTGTGTGCCACTGACAGGACTTTGGGTTAAGCTGTATTATCCCGTCTTCTCGGCTGTGACAGTGGCAGCAGCTGACAATGGCACACAGCTGCTCCACATCAAGCCTCAATCAAGGGAGTTTATCGTTGGCTGTCCTTGTCAGATGGCTGCAGCAACTTGTCGGTGTCAGCTCGGTCTCTTTTGTCTTCGGTTCTGCGGTTCGGAACGAGGGGGTTCGGGTCGAAGCCCACCTGTTCCTTTCCCCTAATTGAGGCAGAGCGGTGCCTGCCGGTGAACGTCTTTTGTCGGTGGCAGGCTTTCCTTGTCCGTGGCAGGTTGGTGGACTTTCTGTTCGGTTCTGGTGGTGGGGTAGAGGGGGTCTGGGCCAAAGCCCACCCGGTTGACAGGTGGTTGGTAAAGTGGAACAAATGTTGTCTTTTTCCCCCTCCTCCAAGGAAACCATGAACCCAGGAAGCAAGGCTCGGTGCTGTCCCCTTTGCAACAACAGCTTCGCCTCATTGCCAAGCCACCTGAAAAGATCACACTTTGTTAACAATCTGGAGGAAAGAAGACTTTTGCTCAACCTCTCCTCAGGCCGGGTCAATGTAAGAGACTACCCGTGTAATGTGAATGGGTGTTTGTACAAGAATTCCCGCTTTGACTACCACATGCGACGCAGCCATCAGGAGCTTTCCATTGAGCAGAGGGAGCGCAACATCACTGCTGCGAAAAAATCAAGAACCATCTCCCTGCTCCGGAGCCTCAGGGAAAGCAACCCCAATCCTCCCCTTGTCTCACAGCTTGATATTGGGGTTGAACCCTGTCTTGAACAAGAGCTCTCCTCAGCTCTAGCACCACTGTCGGATCCAGGGCCCGCGGTTGTCCTCTCTCCATGTCCGGTGTCTCTTTCAGGGGAGGCAGCAGTCGGAGTGACCCTCCCTTCAGCTCCGGCACCACCGCGGGGTGCAGGGCGAGCAGCGGCCGGGGTTGGCCTCTCCCCAGTGGTGGTGCTGGAGAGACTGGACCCCTATGCGTTGGTTCCAGCAGGAGCAGCAAGAACAACGGCAGCAGCAGCAGCCGGAGTGGACCTGTCCGAGGACAGACCCACAGACCCGGGGACCAGGGGCAACGTTTTCCCTAAATCCATCAGTAGGTGACTTGGAGATTTGATGTGTCGTACGGTATGGTATGGTTTGGTATGGTGCTTCAGGTGACCATGCTTTTCTTGTCTGGTTGTTTTCACAGCAAAGTACTTGGGAGCTTACCAGGCTTACATCAAAGGTTTCAACCCGTCACGAATGAAGTTGAAAAACTCATGCTCACAGCTTTCGAGGGTGAAGGAGTTCCTCTCCTACATGGCAGAGGGAGCCCAGCAAACACACGACTGGCTCTTCCTAGACGATGTTCACCGGATCCATGGGTAATCCTCTCTCGCCTGATGTGCAGGTCTGCTGTGAAAATGCTTGGATGTCAGGTTCTTTTTATGCATGTTTGCAGATGGGCTTCGCACCTGCTCGGGAATGGAAGGAAGCTGTCCACAGTCCACAACTATCTGGGTCAACTCCAAAAGTTCCTTCGGTACCTGACTGACACACCGCCGTTCCAGTGCAGGCTCTCCAAGAGACAGATCTTTTCAGTGCGTCGTACCATCCAGAACTGTCTTAAGGAGATCCGTGGAGGCCTTCTCACCTACCAGATCGAGCTGAAGGCCAAGAAATCAGAGCGGGCAATTTCCCTGCAGACCCTCACCAGATGTCGGGAGCGTGCCAGCAGAAAGATCCCTGAGCTTCTGGAGGAAATCGCCAAACAGCCCTCGCGCCGCTTAACTTATCTTTTCTTTGGTTACTTTGCTGCGTATCTCTCGTGCATTTATGGCCACAGAAAGGGGGTCCTTGTAAACATGACTGTGGAAGAGGTTGCGGCGGCCAGGGAGAACTGCAAGTCCCCCGAGCAAGGTTACCTGATTAACGTGCATGAGCACAAGACAAAAGGATCATACGGAACTGCCCAGATCTTCCTGAAGCCGGAAGAGTTCGACTGGCTGGATCGATGGTTGAAGATCCGGGCCGGTCTCCGTCCCCCAACAAACCAGGTCCTTTGCCACCTTTGGAGGTCTGTCGGCCACAGCATTGATCAGTACTTACGGGTGGCATGGGGAGAGATGGGTTTGCCAGGGAGACCTACTTTCACGGACATCAGGAGCGCAGTGGCAACCCATGTGAAGAACCATAACTCTGTGAGACAGCGCGAGCGAATGTCTGAATTCATGTGTCACAGCCCTGGCACAGCTGACCGGTTCTATGTTTTCCACCTGGACATAGATCAAGCAAGGGAAATCAGACAACACTTTGACCGACTCTTGGTGTTGGAGGGGTAGTAAAGTAGACTATGGACTGACTTGTTGAAATAAAATCAAAAACTTCCAACTAAATGTGTCTTGTGTAATGAAAAAAATATTCTAAGTGTCGTTATCTGCCTTACCAGAGGCACCAGATGCGTAAAAATGACTAAGTGTCGGCCCGCTGCCTTACCAGAGGCACCAGATGCGTAAAAACGACTAAGTGTCGGCCCGCTGCCTTACCAGAGGCACGAACTGAGCGTATGGTTCTATACTGCGTAGCATGGGTTGCCCATTGGACATGGTCTCTCATGGTAGTCGCCAGGAGCCCAGTCGAGAAAAACACCTCCCGCAGGATAGTAGGAAGGTGTTTTTGGACCCAGCCCGGCCGGTTCCATGCCCGGGAAGATGCTTGGTTCCCGGGTAAAAAGAACCAGCCTAAGTCCCTTGTCTTTCCAGTCTCACCGGATGCGTGAAAATGACTAAGTGTCGGCCCCAGGCTGTGGGGATCCGCAGGGTTTACATGCCCAGGAAGAAGCCCGTTCCTGGGTAAAAAGAGCGAGACTCAGCCCCTCGCCTTACCAGAGGCACCGGATGCGGAAAAAAGACTAAGTGTCAGCCCCAGCCTGGGGGGGAGGCTCGGGGTTCCCATGCCCAGGAAGAGGCCCCGTCCCTGGGTAAAAAGAGTCAGCCACAGCCCCTCGCCTTACCAGAGGCACCAGATGCGAAAAAATGACTAAGTGTCAGCCACTCGCCTTACCAGAGGCACCAGAAGCGAAAAAATGACTAAGTGTCAGCCCCTCGCCTTACCAGAGGCACCAGAAGCGGAAAAATGACTAAGTGTCAGCCCCTCGCCTTACCAGAGGCACCAGAAGCGGAAAAATGACTAAGTGTCAGCCACTCGCCTTACCAGAGGCACCGGATGCGGAAAAATGACTAAGTGTCAGCCACTCGCCTTACCAGAGGCACCGGATGCGGAAAAAAGACTAAGTGTCAGCCCCAGCCTGGAGGGGAGGCTCGGGGTTCCCATGCCCAGGAAGAGGCCCCGTCCCTGGGTAAAAAGAGTCAGCCACAGCCCCTCGCCTTACCAGAGGCGCCAGATGCGAAAAAACGACTAAGTGTCGGCCCGCTGCCTTACCAGAGGCACGAACTGAGCGTATGGTTCTATACTGCGTAGCATGGGTTGCCCATTGGACATGGTCTCTCATGGTAGTCGCCAGAAGCCCAGTCGAGAAAAACACCTCCCGCAGGATAGTAGGAAGGTGTTTTTGGACCCAGCCCGGCCGGTTCCATGCCCGGGAAGATGCTTGGTTCCCGGGTAAAAAGAACCAGCCTAAGTCCCTTGTCTTTCCAGTCTCACCGGATGCGTGAAAATGACTAAGTGTCGGCCCCAGGCTGTGGGGATCCGCAGGGTTTACATGCCCAGGAAGAAGCCCGTTCCTGGGTAAAAAGAGCGAGACTCAGCCCCTCGCCTTACCAGAGGCACCGGATGCGGAAAAACGACTAAGTGTCAGCCCCAGCCTGGGGGGGAGGCTCGGGGTTCCCATGCCCAGGAAGAGGCCCCATCCCTGGGTAAAAAGAGTCAGCCACAGCCCCTCGCCTTACCAGAGGCGCCAGATGCGGAAAAATGACTGTCAGCCCCTCGCCTTACCAGAGGCACCAGAAGCGGAAAAATGACTAAGTGTCGGCTCGCTGCCTTACCAGAGGCACCAGATGCGTAAAAACGACTAAGTGTCGGCCCGCTGCCTTACCAGAGGCACGAACTGAGCGTATGGTTCTATACTGCGTAGCATGGGTTGCCCATTGGACATGGTCTCTCATGGTGGTCGCCAGGAGCCCAGTCGAGAAAAACACCTCCCGCAGGTTTATGATGTTCTTTTTCACACAACGTCTTAAAAAAGGAGCGAAAAGATCGATATGGTCATGATTGTGGAGGCTTTTTGTCCAGCAGCCCTGGAGCTATTCTGCCAATGGCAGGCGTTTGTCGGTCGGTCCTGCCAATGGCAGGCGTTTGTCGGTCAGTCCTGTCAATGGCAGGCCTCGGTCGGGCTGTCAATGGCAGACCTCGGTCGGTCGGTCGGTCGGTCCTGTCAATGGCAGACCCTTGTCGGTCGGTCCTGTCAATGGCAGGCCTCGGTCGGGCTGTCAATGGCAGACCTCGGTCGGTCGGTCCTGTCAATGGCAGACCCTTGTCGGTCGGTCCTGTCAATGGCAGGCCTCGGTCGGGCTGTCAATGGCAGACCTCGGTCGGTCGGTCCTGTCAATGGCAGACCCTTGTCGGTCGGTCCTGTCAATGGCAGGCCTCGGTCGGGCTGTCAATGGCAGACCTCGGTCGGTCGGTCCTGTCAATGGCAGACCCTTGTCGGTCGGTCCTGTCAATGGCAGGCCTCGGTCGGGCTGTCAATGGCAGACCTCGGTCGGTCGGTCCTGTCAATGGCAGACCCTTGTCGGTCGGTCCTGTCAATGGCAGGCCTCGGTCGGGCTGTCAATGGCAGACCTCGGTCGGTCGGTCCTGTCAATGGCAGACCCTTGTCGGTCGGTCCTGTCAATGGCAGGCCTCGGTCGGGCTGTCAATGGCAGAACTCTGACACTTCCCGCACATGAACGTAACACATTTTCACTGCGGTGAATTGTGTGACAATGTCCGCAAACTCCATTGGAAGTGTGTGCCACTGACAGGACTTTGGGTTAAGCTAACAATATTTTTAAGAAAACTTGAATTCAATTTGTTTCTAAAAAGCCTTTAATTAAGTAATTGTAGAGGTTATGACATACATTCAACTACCCTTTCCTGCATTTTTTTCTTTGAGTTTATTTTTTATTTGTTATTATATTGCCATGTCTTAACTGATGTTGTACAATTATACATACATATTCAAAGTAGCACCAAACATTGGACAATGATAGTTGAAATAAATATTTGTTCTCTGAGGAGAAAAAGAACAATCTTTGTGGACCTAATGGTTTCAAACAGCCTAACAAGGAGATTCCACTGTACAACAACCACAACAGAGCAGACTCATTTGTGATCTATAGAAAATATAACTACAATGTAACATGGGATTTTCAGGTTGTCTAGGGGTGTCAAACTGCAGTTGGATATGTGGAGATGTTGCTGTGGGCATCCTTCTTTATTTAGGGCCCTCGTTTGTGAGGTATTGTAAATGATAACTTTTAAACAAGCATTGAATGAATACACAGGCCAAAAGGTGAAGGGATTGTGTGCTAAAATAATTAACTAAATGCAGAAAAGTGTTAGCACAGGATGTGACCCATGGGTCAGAAAGGAACGGTCACAATTAAATGGACCAAACTGTTAAGAACAGGATATGAGTTAGACAATGGGTCACGATTCTCTGAAAAAAACAGGAAACATCTGTTGGGAGAAGGAAGGTTTTCTGCTTAGCAACCAAAAGGAATATATTTAAAGGGGCTTAACCTATTAGGGACAGACTACAGGCACAATTTGCATTATATGAATATGTATTATTAAGCTGATTGGATCCTGTAAGAGAGGCTGTCTCTCAGAATGTTATGTAATAACTTTGTAAAGTAATAAAAGGTATTTATGAGGAAGATTTCTTTGGAGATGATTTTGGTGAGAATCTCTCCCCATGCATGCCCAAACATATATATTGTGTGAATGTGTAATTCTTTTTATACTCTGTCACAGGATAAACGAACTGGGAGAGAGGAGTTAGCAGACAGCAGGTTGGTCAGGGACTGGTAGCATAGCAGTGCGAGGGGGAGGCTTTCACTTAAAAATCTCCTCTCATCAATTTGGTGTTTCCGCCAGGTTTTGGTGGAAGAAAGTAAGTATTTAAAAGACATCTGATGGTTGACAGTGGGACAGGAGTAGCTGGCCAGCGAAATAAACACGGCAAGCAGTACCCTTTAAATAAAACTGCTATATTGAACATTTCCAAAACATTCCTGTCGCATATCTAGCCTGAAGTGCCAAAATTGAAAAGTATTAATAGGAAAATAGAGAATTTAAGACTAACGTTTGCTTTCCTCTGGAGGTGATCGCTCCAACGTTAAGTTCGACGGGACTTAACGTACAACGGTTGGACCGCAGATCGGGACACAGATCAGACCCGAGAATTGAGGACTCTCAAACCTGATCTTGTGACAGAAAACGTCGCACCGGAGTCTGGGACTCTAGGTTAGTGAAGCAAAAGGGTTAGGGAAAGTGTAGAATTTAGTAAATGTTAACATTATATGATTAAAAAAGGGAGAAAAATACAGGACTGCAGTGTGTGAATGTTGTGAGAAATAAATGTGAGAACAGCCAAGGGGAGACATCGCAGCCATTTTCAAGCATTAGGTTTGGACCAGCACTCGCTGCAATATTAAAGGTCTCCATAGTAGAGGTTGAAGACGGGGAATCTAAAATCCATCCAGACCTGTGATTAGAACACCCAGTAGGATCCCGCTTGAATAAATAGTATTCAAGTAGAAGCTTGGATCTTAGGGGCTGGATGAACGCCAGTAGGCATTTTCCCTAGAAACAACCTGTTTTTTATAAAAGGTGAACGTGATATATTGTTATAATGTCAGAAGAAAAAAGTAAGTTCAGGTCTGCAGGACCTGGCAAAAGGTGGTTGACCTTAGATGAACAATTACAGAAATACCTCCAGGTTATATTTAACATGGCAGGATCTAAGAGTGAGGGAGAAAAAGCTAAGAAAAAAGCAGCAGAATCATTTAAAAAGATGTCGGAAAAGTATGGGTATTTAGAAAGTGATAGATATTGTTTAAGTCAGATGTGTTTTCAAGAGGAAAAGCATTTTAAAGAAGAGGGAGAAAAAGCAAGTAGATTGATGGGGAGAAAGGGTAAGTTAACTACAAAAACAGCTAAGTGGTATTTCCGTGGGGTTTGTGGACAAGGCATCGATCATCTTTGCAAAGAGGACATGCTGTCTTCAACAGCTCCTCTACCATCATATCAAGGTATTTATCCAGTAATAAAACAAGAGCACAGTGATGAAGAGACACTAGAGGTAGAGTGGGAATTTACACCCTCAAACATGGTTCAAACATGCTCTGGTAGGAACACCACACCCAAGCCTCAGCCAGCAAAGGACCGTGAGGTTCCCTTTGGGAATCGAGAGCAGAGAGAAAGAGAGGGACAGCGATCAATTTCAGGAGAAACAGCACTGTCATGTGACAGAGCACCAAAGAAAGATGATGAGGCAGAAAAGCAGAGGAAGAGCCTAACTGGAACATTAAATCTAGCCCTTCACGTTAAAGGAGGGGAATTGCACTACACAAAAGAAGAATTAGATGTATGGAGACAAATAGTACAACACCACGATGAGGGAATTCCTAAGGAGGAGGGTGGGGGAGACAATGCAGATGATCCAGATAACTTAGAACCGTGGTGTCTCCTACAGATTATATTTCTCAGTGTAAAGACAAGTGGGTAGCGTGACAGGGGAGTATCCAGGGAGAGCGGATACAAACAGAGGTTGATTCAGAGAAGCAGTTTTGGGAGGGGTTCCAGAATCAGTTCATACAAAAATGAAGGAAAATCCAGATCTTCCTGGATCGGATCAGAGTAGATGGAAAGTGCACCTCACCTACTTCTTGCAAAAAGAACAGGATGAGGACTATGACAAAAAGAAGGAGAAGGGTGATTTGGAAACTGCACTGTTAAAAATGCAGCTGAAGGAGGCCAAAGTTAAAATATCAGATTTAAAAGGCAATAAAAAGGGGAAGCAACTGGTAGTGGCCACACCTACACCTCCTCCCCCTTCTGAACCCATATTACAAACAGTCCAGTATTTGACCCCACCAGCGTGCATGTATCCCCCGGTGGCCCCAATGGCCCCACCTCCAGTGTATAATCGCCAACAGTACAGGGGAGGTTACAGGGGGGCTCGTGGCGGGAAGGGCAGGGAACAGAGGGGAAGATTTCCTGGTAAAAGGTCAGATGTATGTTTTATTTGTGGACAAATTGGCCACTGGGCAAGAGATTGTTGGCGGAGCCAAGGCCCATCCACACAGGGAGCCCCACCGTCTCAGCAGGGGCCACAACATTACGCGCCACAACCTCATCTGGCCCCGCCCCAATGGCAGGTACAACCATCTTATTGACAATGCCCACAGAAAAGCCTGAGTGAGAGTGGTACGGGAGACCCTCTACTCACAATGAACGTTGCTGGACATTCATTACCATTTCTTGTTGACACAGGCGCCACCTACAGCACTGTGGACAAGCAACCTCCACATGCTGAACTTTCTGGAGAAAAGGTTTCTGTTGTTGGATTTTCTGGGGCTCAGATGTCTCTCCCCGTGACTAAATCCTTACCTGTGGAACTGGGAAATCAGCGGGTGGTACCTCCCTTTGTGGTATCATCAGTTACACCTGCAAACTTGATGGGCAGGGATCTGCTCATTAAACTTGGAGCTACAATCCTGTGTGGTCCTGACAGATTGATTGTTACCCTTCCCAGCGGACATTCTTTTGTCTGTTCTGGATCTGATGGACAGTTCCTTCTTCACGATGAGACTCCACGGGTGGCAGATATCTTTTGGGCCAAGTTGACCCCTCCCTATGGACAACAGTCTGCTGCATCTTTTCTGTCTGACTGGAAACCATGGTTTCTGAACTTGAATCCTTATGTTCCCCCGCCAGATCCCTTACATGTCACCCTCCTGTATGAGAGGGGTGATCCTACTATATATCGGGAACAGTTTGAGAAAAAATTAGAAGGTAAAGATTGGACAGTAACTGCCGGTCCTTGTTATGTGGGACCAGAGGGAGTAGCCTTAGCAGCCAAATTGACTCCTCAACAAGCTCAATTTTACATGATGGGTTTAGAAGCAGTGCCGCATATTTCTCTTTTGTTACATCCAAAACATCAGGCTAAAGATTTAGGCCCCATGGTGAAAAGAGGGACAGAAACCACTGACTGGGTATTAACTCAAACACCGAGCTTATGGTTTTCCTCCTCGACTGGCATATACAAAATTCAGACCACGACATGGGATACTTCTATGTTAGAACATTTACATCTGACCCGTTTCCATGGCAGAGAAAAAACAGATCACCCAGCAGCTGTTAAAGCGCTACAACAACTCCCTCCCACTCTGTGATCCTCTGGACCCACTGATGTGGGATTAGTACACACATAACCGTTGACATTTTCTATGAAAACAGGATCCCCCATTTGGAGATCCCAGTATCCACACAAACCGGAGGCAGAGGAAGGGATTGCAGAGACCACTTTGGGTCTCAAGGTGGGAGGAGTGTTAGAACCCTCCAACTCAGCGTGGAATACTCCTATTCTTCCCGTTAAGAAACAGGGAACCGGGAAATATCGAATGGCATATGACTTGGGCGCTATCAACAGGAATTATTAACAAAGCCAATTTCAACTCCTAACCCCTATACTGCTCTGAGTGCATTAACACCAGATTTACAGTGGTTCACCTGCATTGATCTGGCTAATGCCTTTTTCAGCTTACCATTAGCACCAGAGGTTAGAGATATTTCTTCATTTAACTTCCGTGGGGAACAACTTAGATACACTCGCTTACCTCAAGCTTTTGCTCTTTCACCAGGTTTATTTAACCAAGTTTTAAAAGAATCTTTACAAAAATTAACATTACTTCAAGGATATGTGTTAATTCAGTATGTAGATGACCTGCTTTTAGCAGCACCAACTGCTGAAGTGTGCACCACAGCAACAATACAGATTTTCCACTTGTTAGCCCAAGAAGGTTACAAGTAGGAATGCACCGATGTATCGGCCTCGATATCACATTTTTTAAAGAACTCGTACTCGTTAAAAGTCCCCCGATACCGGGGACCGATACCACGGTCTGAGAAATGTCTATGTTTGAGCGGCGTGTAAGGGGTTAATCACAGGCGCTGAGTGCCCGCCCCCAGCCCCCGGCTGCAGCTCAGAGCGGGGAGAAGGCGAGGTGAGACGAGACATGTCAGCTTTGTGGAACTATTTCAAGGTGAATGAAGACGACAAAACAAAGGCGGACTGCAAATTGTGCTCAGCGAAATTGTCCAGAGGAGGCTAAAAAGGTAGCACATTAAACACAAGTAATTTAATCAAGCGCCTAAAATCCCAACACGACGAGTACAAAGAGTTTACCCACACTTCTAAACCAACACAACCCACGCTACAGCAAACTCTTGGAAGACGAGAGAAAATGTCCAGAGATAATCCACGTGCTGTGAAAATTACACAGGCAATTATCAAGTACATTGCATTGAGTGACCAGCCAGTCTCGGAGGTAGAAAATGTGGGATTCCTGCGTCTCCTCCATATTCTGGAGCCTAGATATGATGTCATCAATATAATTATTTACTCTAATATGTTGCATTCAATATGCTTTTCATATTAAATAAATGTTCTTAATTTAAAATGAAGAGATATAAATGCTGTTAATGTTGTATGAGGGTCTAATTTTGTATTATGTGGAAACACTTGAAACCGTGAACAATCAAGAGGAATGTGGCACATCCTGTGTGCCTTTTGGTGAAGAAGCTGTGACCATTCTGTGAGGAAGATCTATGTGGGAGGAGTTTCTTTTTTAACTTGTTTCAAATAAAAACCTTATGCTGAGATAAAGCTGTACTCAGTTACTAGAACTGAGTCCAGTGAACGACGTCTCACTGTTAAAATACATAATTGTTGTTTGTCGTTCTTATTGCTCCTTTTTACAGAAATGAACGAGCACGCGGGAAGGTGAAATGAGAGCTCAGAGAGAGCCCAGGGTCATAAATTAAATGTGTGTCTGTTCCTTTAAAATAGGCTTTAAATTAGAGTGAAAACACCTTCTCAACAATTTGGTGACCCCGACATGATTTCTGAAAGAAGCAAAGGAAAACGTGAGTTTGGAAATTGTTGTGATTAACAGATACTGGAGATCGGAGGACGGAAGTGACCCAGGCCTGAAGTTATTTGGTAAGCGCTGACACACGAGGCGCAAAATTGACTAATCTAAAATGTTCTGTCTGTTGTTCTCCAGTAGATGTTGATATCTGTTTCTGCGGAGTTAAATAGAGCCGACCGGGTCGGTGAACTCAGGGTGTGGCCGGCCCTAAGGTAAGCTAGGACGCTTCTTACTGAAAGCTTGCGTGTTGGACACGAAGAAGGCTGAGTGTGGATCAGCTCGTGGATTGAGAAACCACGGAATGTCAAAAAAAGAAAACTCAGAGATCAGAGAGCGATTTTTACCCTGGCATTTCTTTTTCCTTTCACCAGGATCTCAGATTGGACTGGATCTCCGGGAGGAACCGCAGGCTGCTGAGAGTCCGTGCATAACCTGGTTCGGAACCAGTATCAAAGTCCTCCACCCCACCGTTACGTAAAAGAAATAAAAAGGAGGCCGGCAGATCCGGGGTTTCTCCCGGAGCAACAGTTAGATGGGGTCTTCCTTCACAGGGACAACAGCCAGTGAGTAAAAATGTGATGCGTGAAGGAAGAAAAAATAACTAGGTCCGGGACCTATGTAATGCAAGTTTGTGTTTTGCAAATAAAGATCGGGGATCTTTGCGTGAATATTCATGTTAAAGGAGTTGGACTCAAAAAGCGCGCAGAGGTCTGGGATCTCAATTAGAAATAGGCCTAATGATAAATAATATCTAAATAATAATATTAGTAATGAAAAAGCATGATAATAAATACATAATTATATTAATGTGTGATAAACCGGTTGTGTGACTGTGTGTGTGTGTGTGTGTGTAAATGGAGATTTCTATGGTGAAACAGCTGTAGGCTGAACGGAGTCTCATGGTTTGAAGATTGAGTAAATAACACTGCGATAAGATAAATAGATCAGATAACAGAGAAATAAAAGCTGAATTTACTTCATTAACATGAGAATGATGAATATTTAAAAATGAAAAATAAAAACAGCAAAATGTAACTTATCGAAATATGGGGAAAAAATAGCAAAGAAGATTTTAAAGGAGATGCAAAATTAATGTAAGAGAAAAGACAATACATTTCTTTAAAATAAAGATTATGAATTTGAAACGACGATTGACTGAGTAATTTCGCGCACTTCTTGCGATGTAAAATAAAACTAAAAAGATCAAAATTGAAGAATTGGACATATGACGTCTCAAACAAACAGGGAAAAAGGGGGGGTTAATGCGTAAAACAGATGTGTTTTTTAGCACCCGGGAGGATAAAAAACGTTTTAAACTTTGTTTTCTCCTAAAGTTCCGCCAAAAGAAAAATAAAATAAAAGAGAAAACTCACTAACATATTAAAAAAAAATCCCATGAAGAGTAAGGTCAACTTTACTGTGATCTAAATGAATTATCTTAAACAACCGACCACCTTCCCCTCAAGGAAGGGCTGTTCTGATAATAAACAAGCGACCCCCCCCCCCCCCTCTGTCCCTCAACAATGGGTCGTTAGTTTTTCTCTTAATAAACAAACCGACTGTGATGGGCTGTGACAGAAATCGGTAAAATGGACTTCCTGAGAAAGACTTGTTTGAAACCAGATTCATCATGCGTTTCAAAATTGTTAAAGGTTATCCAGCTGCCGGAAGGCAGAAGAGAAGTAACACACACACCTCCCCCCGCTAGCTGATAATGAGGGGGATGTTTTAGCTGCGTGCAGCTCAATACAAAAGGTTGGGATTTCTTAAGTGCAGCGGCAACGTTTACTCTAATAATAATAATAATAATAAAAAAACTTTGCTAATATTTTTTATGATATTCATGGGATGTCTGTGAGATCTCTCATATAGTATAAAAGAAATGGTTTAAAAATGACGGATTATGAGCAGTGATTTTATTTTGAAATACAGGCGGATGTCTACAGGACCTGTGGGATAGCAGCTGGGTGGCTACGTGAATTTATTCTTTGTAACAAGCGGCAGCTTCAGATGTTTGCTTCTAACATTTTAATGACAGATAAGATACATGTTGAAAGGAAATAATCTTGTAAAGCGCTGGGTTAGAGACTGCAAAAAAGAGAAGAAATGTTCGTTACGGGATTACCGTAGTAAGGAACGTAGTAACGCACTCCAAAATTCAACTTTAGTTACCGTAGCACACTGAGTTTAAGCGCACTTCAATATTTACACTCAATGGAGTTGTTGCGAATTGGACAAAATTAAGGGTCTGATTAAGCAAGAAAGATGTCTGGACCTACACCTGAGATTGGGAGAGGTGGCCGGCCCTCGCCCCAATATCAGTTGAGAATGGTACCATGTTTTTGGGCATCTAGCAACAGACTCTTTCACATATAATCATAATAATAAGCTAATTTGTAGAATCTTTATGAAGGAGCAGATAAGTAGAGAGCAAGGAATAGAGATGTGATGTTTTGTTATGGAAATATCAGTTGCTGATTATCTCATTGACAAAATGGTAGGAAGTTAGTGAAGCCAGATGAAAAAATAAATAAATTTTGTTTTCCACTAAAAATGAGATTGAGTTGTTAGAAAAATGAAATAAAAATAATAGATTTTGCTACAGGAAAAACCTGTTGTGATAATCATAAAATCTAGAGAATTTTTTCTAATTTGTTAGGAAGAGATTTCCTAGTTCACTTGAAGTTGGGCATGTTCTCTGTAGGGGATAAATTAATAATCCAAATTTCAGATTTCATAAAATTCTTGAAACGGGAAAGCTACCAAAGAATTGTTCTACTTGGAAAGAAAAAAATAAAAGTTTTAAGTGAAGTTTGTAATCAGATGAAGATAAATAATCATATTATTGCTAACAGAAGATTCAAATTGAACTTTACATGTTTTTGACATTTGGCCAACAATGGGGAACAGGGGTATGGCGACCTCTAGTAGCGAACTAATTAAAGCATTTCTTACGGACAATTCAATTATCAAACTGATTGGTTCATGGACAAGAAGTGTGTCAGACATGGAAAAAAGAAAAGCTTCTCATATAAAATTAAGAAACAGCTTTGAACAAACAGGCTGTATTGAAGAAGCTCTATTTAGTAAGAAAAGAAAATGTCTCCTAATGGATTTGTAATGTTAACGGTGAAACATTTAGATACACTAACTGTTGCAGAAATGTTGTTTAGAGAAATAATGCCTAGATTTGATATCCACAAATGATCTATAGTGGTAACGGAACACATTTTGTGAATGAAATAATTGATAAAATAGGACAAAGATTATAGATCATTTTTAAGAGACAATTGGATTCTAAAAGCAGATTAAGAAGGGCCATGGATAAGACTAAAAAGAATTGGAGATACTGTTTGGTTATGATAAAGTTATATATGAATATAACACCAAGTAATTGAACGAATTTGATGAGACCTTATCCTTCCTACAGTTTGGTATATTAAAATAAGAGGAACAATTACAAACTGATTTATGACTTTATGATAAAATGTTGCAAATTGAAAAAAAGCGATGGAAGAAACGGGATAAAATTGGATAATGTCTTGATTTGGTAAATTATAAATGCATATTATACCAAATTTGAATATTGGCCTCATTTTATTTGAAATAATCTATGGGCGCAGATATAGAATTCCTTAGATTGGTTTACTATCTTCTAAAAAAACAATTTGATTAAGATCTGGGTTTTCATGATCAAAATATTGATAATTACATGAGTTATAAATGCAAACTAATCATATGCCAGATGATCCTATATTCCTACAGGAAGAAGTGAGCTGAAAGTAGGTGACTGAATCCTGATTAAAAGCTGTAAACAGAAAATTGGGCATCACCCAGGTGGAAGGGGCCATTCCAGGTATTTTTGACCACACCAATGGCTGTAGAGACTGAGTTGGATACACTTAATCCATTATTAAAAGCAGAGACTATTACTAGATATAGGGAAAGCAGTCTAAGAAAAGTGGGGTTAAAGACTGATTCCAAAGGGAGGTGGATACAATATGGTCTACTTGTCTCAACCTAAGTGAAGAGAACCAGGAGAGCCACTTTTCTATAGAGACTGTTTTAAGGGAGAGATAGTGACGATGAAGGTTTTTCTTGTTTTTCTGCTATCTAGTACTTTTTTTTTTTACAGTTGTTTGGTGGTGTTATTTCAATAGGAACGTCAGGACTCACAGAAGAATGACATAGAGCACATGATGATGCTGATTTATTTTCTTGGTTCACTCAGAGAAGGACACACAGAAACCCATTTGAAACTAGTGTATGGTGACAATATGCAAGATATCTAGCAAATAAATAAAACATTAACTGTTTATTTGTTCTCAGATGCCATATTCTGTAGGACATTTACCCAGATATGTAGAAGCTTTCACTAATCTTAATGATCTGTTTCCAGATGTTACACTCCTCTCCAGGATTTGGACAAATTCTGAGCGTGCAGTACATGAACGAACAGGAAGTTATATGGGTAAAAATGTATATACTTCCATGACAAAAGTAAGGGTAAATTGGAGACTGGGACGACATGGGATTAATCTAAATAGTTAAAGCTGGACCAGTACACTTAAAACCTGATCAAAGATTTATTTTGTTTTGAAAATGATAAAAATCTGACCACACTTTCATACCAATCTGGGTACATGGGAAAAAAGTATATAGTATGTGCTCCATATCGTGAATGTGATGGGGACTTTTCTATGGATGACCTGCTGATTCTCTGCGGATTTTGGCTCTGACACAATTACCCTCAAAATGAGAATGGTGGATGTGCTTCTGTTGAGACTTAAAGAGCATTCTTTTCTTGTATTTGCAGAGGAGATCCGACACAGCAGAAGGAGGAGGCGTGATATTTCAGCCCCTCATTGTCCCATCTGGGCTCTGATATGCCCCCTGAAAACAAATTATGGAGTGATTGAAATAAGGTTCTATTATCTTTTTTCCCATGGACCGAGGTGGGTGAGGTCATGTTATGATTGGACACATTAAATTATAGATTCAGTGGTTTTGTTAATTCTTCCCTGGCAGAAAGGTATAGCAGCTGAGATCTAGGAATTGAGCTTAAATACTGTATACATGGAGATTAATCTACAATACAGGTGTTTATTGAACTATAACATCTTTCCGTAACAAGCTGCAGATCTAGTCACACCTGATTAACAGGAGACTTAAATAATTGGATGTTTCTGAAACAGTTCTGTTTCAGGAAAAGGGAGGAGATCCTTAGGCACAAGGGGAACTTAAATTTGAACTTAAATTTCAATTATTTTTTACAAAACAAAGCCTTTCATTTGGCCTCATTAAAAGCATTTCAGATAAATGGAAAAACAGAATACAAAACAGCCTTTGTTTAGGGTTCAACAGTTTTTTTGGTTAAATAGGTTGAAATTATAGTTTTATAGGTATTGGGCTTCATCAGCTCAGAAAGATGAATAACAATAGTCGGTGATGTGGTGAAATCTTATAAGACTATAGGTTTAATGAACTTAGGCTGTTAGCAGTGTAAATGAATAAAATTAAACTGATCTTTTTCTGCGGGTTGAGCTTTAAAGCAGCACATTTTTCTTTTGAGTGGTCTGTCATGCTCATGATGCCATTTCCACAATCCAAAAAGACCAGACATTTCCTGTTTTCCATCCTGTTTTGGCACCTTTGTGCGGTTGGTTGTTTTAGCACACAACCCATTCATCTTACCTTGTGGCATGTTTATGCATTTAGTCTTTGTTTGGAAGTTTTCATTTACATTATAATGTCTACTATATATTTTGAAGAAATATTCTTTATGGTCTAGGTTGTTCCAGTGTTGGTTATTTTTGATACAGGATTTTTGGAGTGCACTTTGGGTCAATGATGATTTTTGTGATTTACATACAGAAAAAGTATTAGCTTTTTCTACAGATAGACCTAGTTTGTAAGCAGTCTGGATAATAGTTTGATTTTGTGTTAGTGCAGCCGATCAGCACTACTTAAAACTATGAGGTGAGTGAGGGATTTGATAAAAAAAAAAGAGGACAAATCCATAAGAAATGAATCTCAAAACAGATACAATTATGGATAAAGCAAACAGGAAAAAGCAAATTAGTTGCAAGCTCTTCTTTTAGGCTTTGTTGACCAGGTGAGAGACCAGCAGCCAACCAGACCACAATCTCTCAGGTAATCATACTACAGAAAAAGGCTGGAGCCAATGGACTCCCACTGAGGAGTCAGGACGAACCTGAGAGGACATCCAGGAGCAGCAAGCCAGAGCGGGAGCAATGAGCAGACCACACAACCTACTTGAACCCTCTGTTGAGAGGTTTCCAACTTCAGCACACCTGCACCATCAGGTGGCAGGGCGGCTTGGAGCACAGAGCTGCCCAGCTGGGGCAGCAGGGTTTGAAGGAAACGAAGCTGAGACCCCTGCCAAACGGGGCAGAACGATCCTCTGGTCTGCGTGCAGTCCTTAGAGTTTTCAGACTCAGGGCTACTGAAAAGATACATTTTAGCTGCATATAGGTGATGTGCTGGCAACCTCTCACCTTAGGTCATAGAAGAATGAGCCGGACGACCACAATTCCCGGCCAGAACAAGATGACTTGACTACTGATCCGAAAAGTTCCAGAGAAGATGGAGTCAAAATTGATATGATTCTTTGCCTGACATTTTTCCTTACATATGGTGATTTCTTAAAAAAATAAGAGATCAAGAGAGGGACATGAAGAGATAGAAATTCTGTTAATGTTGTATGAGGGTCTAATTTTGTAGTATGTGGAAACACTTAGAAACCGTGAATAATCAAGAGGAATGTGGCACATCCTGTGTGCCTTTTGGTGAAGAAGCTGTGACCATTCTGTGAGGAAGATCTATGTGGGAGGAGTTTCTTTTTAACTTGTTTCAAATAAAAACCTTATGCTGAAATAAAGCTGTACTCAGTTACTAGAACTGAGTCCAGTGAACGACGTCTCACTGTTAAAATATATAATTGTTGTTTGTCGTTCTTATTGCTCCTTTTTACAGAAATGAACGAGCACGCGGGAAGGTGAAATGAGAGCTCAGAGAGAGCCCAGGGTCATAAATTAAATGTGTGTCTGTTCCTTTAAAATAGGCTTTAAATTAGAGTGAAAACACCTTCTCAACAAAAACTAGTCCCTTGTTTTTTTGTTAAATTATATGACTAAAGCTGTTACCTGTAAATTTAAATCATGTTTTTATTAAGTACTCGGTGTCGGTATCGGCGAGTACTGAAATGCAAGTACTCGTACTCGTACTCGTTTTCCAAAAAAGTAGTATCGGTGCATCCCTAGTTACAAGGTTTCCAGGGATAAGTTACAGCTAGTAAGACAAGAAGTACACTTTTTGGGAAGAAGAGTTACTGCACAAGGATCAGGTCTAACAGCAGCTCACAGATCTGCAATCCTACAACATCCAAAACCGTTAAAGGTTAAAGAAATGCTGCCTTTTTTAGGACTAACTAACTTTAGCCGTCACTACATACCCAGCTACACTAATCTGACCACTCCTTGATAAATGAACATGGTATGAAACAATTAAATGTTCCTCTTAACTGGACGGTAGCAGCAGAAGAAGCGTTTTTTGTTCTAAAACAGGAACTGGCAGCAGCAGCAGACTTGGCTCTGGCTGATTACAGACTAGAATGTTTTCTAGACTCCTCAGAGACTGATAGAATAATCAATGGTGTCCTGTTTCAAAAGGTAGATGGATATAGACACATTTTGATGTATCTCAGTGTAAAACTAGATACAACAGAAAACAGACACCCACCATGCACCCGGCATGCAGCTGGACTAGTCCATCTCATCTCTAAAACAGCACACATTGTTCGCGGGCATCCTCTCAGGGTGTTAACTACACACGGGGTAATGACATTCGTTAATTCTGAGGCCTTTACCATGTCCACACTCAGACAACAGCGCATGAGCAAAATCTTGGAAGCACCTAATTTAACATTTGTTCATGAGGGTATCAACATGGCAGATCACATGAGATCACATGCTGTTCAACTGAAGGGGTTGGGCTGCACCTGGTATCATTGGAGCCAATGTTCTCCCGCATCTGAACCACAACGGTCCCTCGCAGAAGTAAGGGAGGCTCTGAAGAGGACAACAGAGGGAGAGTAAAAGTTCTTAGGTGCTATCGACCCCGGCTTTTATTCTCTGAAGAAAATCTGTTGGGGAGGAGTGATCAGGGGTTAGATCACTCCTAAAGAGGGTGAGGGGTACTTAATTCGTAAGCCTGAAAAAAATTTTTTTTTAAACATACATTTTATAAAGGCTGGTTAAGTATTCCCTGAAGTTAAAAAGAAAAGAGAGGAAAAGAGTTTCTGCAGCACCCTCGAGCCAGTGGAGGACAGCAAACAGAAACTGAAGAGGATCTTCACATTTTTTATTTCATCTTTTTTACATCTTACCATTTGTATTATATTTTAGCTTAGCTTGATTTTATCTACGTACCTTTTAAAGATTTTGTTATTTGCATTTTTTAAATAACTGCAGCTGCATCACTATTTTAGAAAAAAATAAAAAACATAAAACGGCAGCATCATGATGTGGGAAAAGGCAGGCTGAGAAAAGGTCACATTTTCCAATGGGCAGAACAGAGTATTACCAGTTTTGCTAAAATAATGAGAAGGACCGCTGCCTTTAAGTGTATTTAATTTTAATGCTCATATTTTTTATCATTTACATTCCATTTTAAAAAAATATTAAAGCTTAAGGTTTTGTGCAAATGACACATATTGAAAATGTTTAGCTACAGGAGGTTGGGAAGAAATCCCCTAACTGATCCTATTTGGGGTAATTGGACGGTTTTAAGTTGCGCGGTTTTTGTACTATTATTAATATTGAATGTTATATTGCTTCTGAATTGCGACTGGCCCTACAGACATGCAGCTTACTGCCAAAACACAGACAACCGCCTGTGTCCTAACAGCTCGATAAATTCCAAAAACCACTCAGATATCCGGATAATACAACGTGGCAAAATGTGGGTATTAGACCTTCATTTAGGCATTAAAGAGGAAGACCCTCTGCATGGATACCATCTTAATCAGTGGTATAACTATGTGGAGGTTCTTGCAAGATCGAAGAATTATTCTAACTGCTATGTGTGCTCTATCATGCCAAAGAGCTCCTCTCAACCCGTATTGGATCCATTCCCATTGTCATTTAGGAGTTCTTTTTGTGTATTCCAGACTGATGTGAAGCGCTATGGCCATCATCAGATTAACTGGAACAACTGTACTTTAGTGTCCTACTTGTGTCCTCAAAATGTCACAGCGTATAAACTCCTTACTGCACTTGAACCACTTGCAACGTTTCCACAATCTTTTCTGGGGGTTCCACATTTAAAATCCTCTATGACTTTAAAATTATGGTAAAGAAAATGATTTCACAAACACCACTTAGAGGACAATACATGTTAGTTCCTATAAAAGAAATGGAACAGGTGGAATTACAGGATTAAGAGTAATAGTAGATTCACCTCTAAAATATTAGAGGTGAAAAGAGGGATTATTGTAAATAAAAACTTTTAAACAAGCATTGAATGAATACACAGGCCAAAAGGTGAAGGGGTTGTGTGCTAAAATAATTAACTAAATGCAGAAAAGTGTTAGCACAGGATGTGACCCATGGGTCAGAAAGGAACGGTCACAATTAAATGGACCAAACTGTTAAGAACAGGATATGAGTTAGACAATGGGTCACGATTCTCTGAAAAAAACAGGAAACATCTGTTGGGAGAAGGAAGGTTTTCTGCTTAGCAACCAAAAGGAATATATTAAAAGGGGCTTAACCTATTAGGAATGGACTACAGGCACACTTTGCATCTATATGAATATGTATTATTGAGCTGATTGGATCCTGTAAGAGAGGCTGTCTCTTAGAACGTTATGTAATAACTTTGTAAAGTAATAAAAGGCATTTATGAGGAAGATTTCTTTGGAGATGATATTGGTGAGAATCTCTCCCCATGCATGCCCAAACATATATATTGTGTGAATGTGTAATTCTTTTTATACTCTGTCACAGGATAAACGAACTGGGAGAGAGGAGTTAGCAGACAGCAGGCTGGTCAGGGACTGGTAGTATAGCAGCGCGAGGGGCAGGCTTTCACTTAAAGATCTCCTCTCATCAATTTGGTGTTTCCGCCAGGTCCTTCTCAAAAAATTAGCATATTGTGATAAAGTTCATTCTCTTCCATAATGTAATGATAAAAATTAAACTTTCATATATTTTAGATTCATTGCACACCAACTGAAATATTTCAGGTCTTTTATTGTTTTTAAACTGATGATTTTGGCATACAGCTCATGAAAACCTACCTATCTCAAAAAATTAGCATATCATGAAAAGGTTCTCTAAACGAGCTATTAACCTAATCATCTGAATCAGCTAATTAACTCTAAACACCTGCAAAAGATTCCTGAGGCTTTTAAAAACTCCCAGCCTGGTTCATTACTCAAACCGCAATCATGGGTAAGACTGCCGACCTGACTGCTGCCCAGAAGGCCATCATTGACACCCTCAAGCAAGAGGGTAAGACACAGAAAGAAATTTCTGAATGAATAGGCTGTTCCCAGAGTCCTGTATCAAGGCACCTCAGTGGGAAGTCTGTGGGAAGGAAAAAGTGTGGCAGGAAACGCTGCACAACGAGAAGAGGTGACCGGACCCTGAGGAAGATGGTGGAGAAGGACCGATTCCAGACCTTGGGGGACCTGCGGAAGCAGTGGACTGAGTCTGGAGTAGAAACATCCAGAGCCACCGTGTGCAGGAAATAGGCTGCAAGCCACTTTTGAACCAGAAACAGCGGCAGAAGCGCCTGACCTGGGCTACAGAGAAGCAGCACTGGACTGTTGCTCAGTGGTCCAAAGTACTTTTTTCGGATGAAAGCTAATTTTGCATGTCATTCTGAAATCAAGGTGCCAGAGTCTGGAGGAAGACTGGGGAGAAGGAAATGCCAAAATGCCTGAAGTCCAGTTTGAAGTACCCACACGCAGTGATGGTCTGGGGTGCCATGTCAGCTGCTGGTGTTGGTCCACTGTGTTTTATCAAGGGCAGGGTCAATGCAGCTAGCTATCAGGAGATTTTGGAGCACTTCATGCTTCCATCTGCTGAAAGAGCTTTATGGAGATGAAGATTTAATTTTTCAGCATGACCTGGCACCTGCTCACAGTGCCAAAACCACTGGTAAATGGTTTACTGACCATGGTATTACTGTGCTCAATTGGCCTGCCAACTCTCCTGACCTGAACCCCATAGAGAATCTGTGGGATATTGGGAAGAGGAAGTTGAGAGACACAAGACCCAACACTCTGGATGAGCTTAAGGCCGCTATCGAAGCATCCTGGGGCTCCATAACACCTCAGCAGTGCCACAGGCTGATTGCCTCCATGCCACGTAGGTAGGTTTTCATGAGCTGTATGCCAAAATCATCAGTTTTAAAACAATAAAAGACCTGAAATGTTTCAGTTGGTGTGCAATGAATCTAAAATATATGAAAGTTTAATCTTTATCATTACATTATGGAAAAGAATTAACTTTATCACAATATGCAAATTCTTTGAGAAGGACCTGTATATATTCTGTGAATGGGTAATTCTTTTTATACTCTGCCACAGGATAAACTAACTGGGAGAGAGGAGTTAGCAGACAGCAGGCTGGTCAGGGACTGGTAGCATAGCAGCGCGAGGCGCAGGCTTTCACTTAAAAATCTCCTCTCATCAGAGGTCGAGGCTGTCTCTTACAAGGTGCCGTCTAAAATTGTGCAGTCTACAATACGAGGTCCGGAATGATTTGAGATCTTCGTGCAGAAAATAATGTCCCTTGTCTTGCATGTTTTCCTGATCGAAATCACATTGAGCTTTGTTGCTCAATGACATGGAAGGTTTTCTACAACAAACCTTCATGAAACTACTTTTACTACCTTTTTTAAAACTATTTATTCTGCTTGAGTTTTCTGGGGTTATTTCCTACATTTATGATCAGCAGACGAACAGTGTATTTGAATTTAAATGCTGCTTTCCATAAATTGCCAGCTCTGTGTTTCATTTTGGGCTTCTGATTGTTCTTTTTGCATTTTGAAGCTGGACTTACAACCTGGCAAGGATACAGCAGTTTAAGATTGAAACACACATAACTCCCAGATGGTTTTAGAAAAATAGTCATATATTAATGAGTTTACTTAATCTCCTATAAATTTGCTCAGTCTGCATTCATTTTGGCCAATTTTGAATACCACTGGACATTCTGGACTTATCTATGTAAGACATTTTTTGAACTTATTGCTGATGGAAAAGGGTGTGTGGCTCTTGTAAAGTGATGAGGCTCAAAAAGCTTATGGAGCGACTGTTACCAAAAGCCTTTCACAGATTTTTCAGGTGTTTGAGAAAGTCCAGCAAGCAATTCTTATGTCAGGTTTATAAGGATATGCTGAATAAACTGAACCTTTAATCTGCTGCACTGACAATGGTACCCTCATACATACAATGACAAGGAGAATGGTTAGCAACTTCAGGTTTAGAGCTTGGCCCAGTAGCACATCAGCATGTGGCAGGGAGAGAAATCATCTTTCAAACTGCAAGAGAGAAACATGGCTCTTTGGATTGCAGGTTTTGTTCTGTTGTTGATATGTGGTGGTGTTGTCCTTTCTTGTGAAAAATTGCTTACTAGAGGTTTAAATGCAGGAGTTTTTGTTTTATCAGTTTTTCAAGCAGTTCTTATAAAAGCAAAAGTCTTATACAATTGGTTTACCTACAGCATTTTTTCTAAAACTTGCCCTTACCGCTTGTGACCTATACCTAAATGTTCCTCACCAATTTTCTTTTATTCCCAATTCCATAAAAATATAACTGCATTTTCTTCTTTTATAAAAACTTGAGTGAACTTATCTCAACCAGGACTTAAAGGTTGGGCACATAATGACCTGATCATTAGCAGATTTTTATGTTTCCATTTCCAACATCCAATTAATAAAATAAATAAATACCATGCTATTTATTCATCCCAGACCCCAAGAAAGAAAAATAAATCTTAGAATAGTTTTAATATATTTAGTCAGTTTTACAACTTGTGTACAGAATTGCTGTTTTTATGAACGTCACATCTAGGGTATTAACATCATTTTATTTCATAGAGGAAACAAAAACAAGCATTATAATGGGGTGAACAAGAGCAGGAAGCGGTAAACACACAGCTCATGTGGGGACATGTACAGAAGCAGCATAATTTGGATAAACTATGTACAGTACAAATCATTCATACAAATTAGTCTCCAAGGTATAGAATTCAGTACATTACATTTGATACATTAATTCAGACTGAGGAAGCCCCACCCACCCTCCATCCCTTCCATGAATGATCACTCATTCAGGCAATCAGATATTCAGTTAGTCAACAGTCATTCACCAAACACAATATTCTGGTTTTACTTAAGAGAGATACTGATGACAACTGAGGATTGACACTGGTAGTATATAATTCAGACTGGACTTGAGGGAAGACGTCCGCTCAGTCACTTTTCACCCTGTTGGCGGAAAAGACCACCTTACATTTCTAAAAGCACCAAACTTACATAAATTTGTCATCATGGACTGCTTTGCATTTTCAGTAAAAACAACTGTAGATTATCGTTAGTTGTTTTTGAGTTACTTAATTAATTTTACTTTCCAGTTATGCACGAAAAAACAGGAGCTTAAAAGTGCACAGCAGAGACAATGATTCCAGATGCTGTTGGCCCGAGATTGAATGCATTGTGAATGAAAAGGGAAAAAAAGAAATGTGAAAATTTTATAAAACTAGGGTTAATAAATAAACAAAGTGAACAAGTAGGGTCGAGCTCAGCAGTGACAATTACAACCCCAGCTGGACCAATAAGCCACTCCATTTTAACCCAGGCTGAGACGATACATAATTCAAAGGCAAAATTTCAACGGAGAACAATCAGTTTTCGAACAGTTTCTCAAGTACAATTTAATCATCTTACAGTTCTATATATCTAGGCTTGAAATATTTAAAACGAAATCCTCCTCCTAAAGAATTTGAATAATTAACAAAGAAAAACAAAACAATACTTGAGATGGCTGCTGGTGCAGACATGTTGAGGGACTTTATGGCTAACATACACATTTCTCTAGAATGGGAAGAGTCCCCAGGTTTTGTTCCAATCATCTATTCAGTTGACTATGCTGCATATGGGAATGTCAGCCAGAGGGGAAGTAGGGAGTGTCACTGTGGTAGTTGTAGTCTGGACACACTTTCTGCACCAGTTTGTAGTCAGTACTGTAGAAGGAAATGAAGATGCAGATAACTTTGAAAGGTTTGGAGCAGAGCCAGGATACATGGCTCTGGGTTTGCTCCTGGTAGCAGGTCTTAGATGGATCGAAGTTGCAGAGCGTATTCTTTGCTCCCTTTTCCACCTTCTCGTATTCTATTCGGCAGTTGAAAGACTTTGAGTCCTTGGCATCAATGACCGACTGCTGAGCTGCCACATCAAACTCAACTATCTTAGTTGGTGGGACCAAGCTGACAGATACGTTACCCTGGCCAGTTGAGTTATGGCGGAAGTACACACTGAAGGTACCATTGCCGTGATCCACAATTTTCCCAGTGATAAGCAGGTTGAGTTTCACTGTCTTTATATTGGAGTGGAAATCCCCCCAGCCGAACATCTTCTTGAACTTTCCCGTCTTAACCATGGGCCGCCGTTTAGCTCGAGGCCTTGAGTCCTGCAGATCTGTGGAGTTTCTCAGCCAATCCCATAGGTCTTGATCTGAGTAGGGTTCTGGGGTGTTATAGTGAAGGTCCAAAGCAGTGCTGTTCTTGTTACCATGTAGAGTCTGTGACAAAAGCCTACTGATGGACACTTCCTTTCCACTTTCACTCCATAAATGCTTTGGTGTGGACTTGGGGTGTCCTGTCTTTACAATGTCTGACCTTGAGGCTTGGACACTTGTAATCTGGGAAAGAGAGTAAAAAATATCTGTTAATCACTGTTAAATGTGTGGCCTGAACATGCCTAAACTGGATGGGTTGGCTAAACGGTCAAGTCAAGGTCACATAAAGTCATATATCAAGTTCTTTATAGATGATATATGGAACATACAGTGTCATTTTATCTCTGATCACATACTTTAGTATCTACATTTTATATCATCAGTTTCTTCTATATCTGAAGTGGAAAGCCCACAATACATTTAATGAGTGAAACATGACATTGGGTTATTTTATTATTATGAATAATTGATTATTTATTAGTTTTTCATGTTAGAGATAGTAGTGTTGATTTAACATTGTAAAAACGTACCAAATAGGAAATACATTTAAAAGCAATTTAAAGCAAGTATTTCCATTTAAAGATTATAAGTATATGGGTGCTCTTTGTACCTAACTGGTTCATACATCTCTAGCCACCTAAAAAGTAATTCAATATTTCAGGTCCCACATGACCATGGTTCCAGGAACTTTAGATAAGGTCAACTAAGATCCTGTTGCTCTGACACAAATGGCTGGAAAATAATAGAGTTTTTGAAAAGTTGTTTGTTATTTTCCAGACAAGATTTACTTGCAGCATCAAGCAAAAATATATAATGTTTCATGTCAAAATAACATTTTATGAATAATGCACAAAAATTAATTGGGAGGAGCCAATGGCCGTGCTACGAGTGAGTTCATTTTCTTCTGAACACACATTTCACACTTCCTTTGTCAAAAAGAACGAACACCAGTTGGTTCATAAAAAGACAGTTGATGAAACAAGATTATTATTTAAAGAATGCTATTGGAGTCTAAGGGTTCCAATAATAATAATAATAATACATTTTATTTATAAGCGCCTTTCAAGAAACACAAGGAGAATTTACAGCAATAAACAAAGAAAATAACTGAGTAAAAACAGCAAAAAAGCAAATGATTCATACAACCCTAAAGAGTACAAAACTAGAAAAAAATTAAGTACAATAAGAAAACAGAGGTCATGAACAGTAGGTGGTCCTTAACATGTGGGTTGTGAGTCTGGATTTAAAAGTGGAGAGGGAGTCAGAGTTCCAGATGGCTTGAGGTAGGGAATTCCAGAGGTGGGGAGCAGAGCACTTGAGAGCTCTGCTTCCTATGGAGCTAAGGTGGAAAGACGGGACAGTAAGGTGGATAGAGGATGAAGATCTGAGGGAGTGGAGGAGAGAGACCATATGAATGAGGTCAGACAGATATGGGGGGGTAACGATCAACCCACTCCTTACAGTAAATTGCCTCACAGCACATCTTTAGAGAGGCAGTATCTGTGTGTTAAACATTCTGAAAAGCTTAATAAGTTGCATTACCCATTTTTCCAGCATCATCAAGTCTCCATCTCAATCATTTTAAGAATTTAAGTGATGATCTTAATGACCAGGGGTCTCATTTATAAAGTTTGCCTACGCACAAAACAGCATAAATCACTTTCATGCCAAGTTTGGGATTTATATAAAAAAAAAACTTGGCGGAAAAATGTGCGCAACAAAAATGAACTGGCTGGATGTACACAGACCATTTTATATAATGGTATAATGTGGTTAGATTTCAATTTCAATTCAATTCAATTCAGTTTATTTATATAGCGCCAATTCACAACAGATGTCATCTCAAGGCACTTAACAAGAAGTCATTTCAATACAATTATACAAACATTCCAATCAGTTAAAAAGTTTCCTATTTAAGGAATCCCAGCAGATTGCGTCAGTCATTGGCGTGAGGTTGGGCAGATTTCCAACCACAGCAATCCTTCAGCAATCCCTCATACTGAGCAAGCATGTAGCGACAGTGGAGAGGAAAAACTCCCCTTTAACAGGAAGAAACCTCCAACAGAACCAGGCTCAGTAGGAGCGGCCATCTGCCACGACCGTCTGGGGGTTTGAGAAGACAGAGCAGAACACAGAAGGAACAGAAGATCCGATATAAGAGAACTTTCTATGTTACAGAAAGTAAAAAGTTGATAACAGGACACAGTGGATCTTCAGTTACTGAGAGGATCATTCCAGTCGATGACCCCCGTCCAACAGGGCATTGCAGCCAAGCAGGATACCAGACCAGGTGTATCTTCGATGGGGAGAAAAACACTGAGAGAAAACAAAGTTAACAGTCGAAATAACAGAATGTACTGTAATACAACTGGAGAGTCGTAGGAGAAAAGGAAGTAGCAGAGTGAAGAAAATTGGTAAGTCTGTCCTCCAGCAGTCTAAGCCTATAGCAGCATAACTACAGAGATAGCTCAGGATGACCTTAGCCACTCTAACTATAAGCTTTATCAAAAAGGAAAGTTTTAAGCCTGGCCTTAAAAGTAAACAGAGTGTCTGCCTCACGGACTAAAGCTGGGAGCTGGTTCCACAGGAGAGGAGCCTGATAACTAAAAGATCTGCCTCCCATTCTACTTTTAGAGATCCTAGGAACTACAAGTAAACCTGCAGTCTGAGAGCGAAGTGCTCTTTTAGGAACATATGGAACAATTAGATCTCTGATGTATGATGGAGCTTGATTATTAAGGGCTTTGTATGTAAGAAGAAGGATCTTAAATTCTATTCTGGATTTAACAGGGAGCCAATGAAGGGAAGCTAAAACAGGAGAAATGTGATCTCTCTTTTTAATATTCATCAGAACTCTTGCTGCCGCATTTTGGATCAACTGAAGGCTTTTAATGGCATTTTGTGGACTTCCTGATAGTAAAGAATTACAGTAGTCCAGCCTTGAGGTAACAAATGCATGGACTAGTTTCTCAGCATCACTCCTAGACAGGATGTTTCTAATTTTAGCAATAAACTATATTTATTTGCAGTTTACATGTTGACATTGAAAGTGATAGTCTAAATGTAGTTTTTAAATGGAATTCTTCATGAAAGATAAAATTAATGGCATCCTCTTCTTACTAAATAAGATAATAATAATAATTGTAGAACCTACTATCAAATTTTATTTATAAAGCGCTTTTCATACAGGAGTTGCAACTCAAAGTGCTTTACAGATTAAAATGACCCCACATAAAGCATATTACCATCCCTCACCCACAGATTTAAAAGCATTATCACAGTTAACCTCCCTCCCCCCAACCCAACTCCCATGCCCACAAACGCTTAAGAACAACAATAAAAAGGACATTGGGCCAAGTGCAGATGAGTCAAGAAAGGAAACGCCAGTAAGGGAGCCATCTGCACCGGCGCAGCAGATCAACCCCAGCTGCCAAGACACACAGGGCGCCCATAGGAGGCTGGGACGAGACCCCCACCTCCACCTCCACCCAAGCGCTACCTGCAGAGCACTCAGGCAGCAACAGCCGACAACCGCTCCCATGGCAGAGGGCTCCCATAGAGGAAACACTGGTAGGAAGATTAAAGTAACAGATTAAAGTATAAAAATATTGGGATATATATGATAAGAAAACGCAGTAAAGCACAGAAAATATAAGCAATAATCAGATAAAAGCTAGGCTAAAAAGGTAAGTCTTGAGCCTGCTCTTAAAAACATGAACGTTCTCTGCGGCCCTGAAGTCCTCCGGCAGCCTGTTCCAAAGGTGAGGGCCATAATAATGGAAAAACGCCTCGCCATATGTGTGTGTCCTGACAAGGAGATGGCATCCAGAGGAGCGCAGAGACTGTGAAGGTTCATATGGTAAAAGCCGTTCTGAAAGATAAGAAGGCCCAAGACCATTAAGACACTTAAAACCATTAAAAGAACCTTAAGATTTATCCTAAAACATATGGGGAGCCAATGCCGTGAATTTAAGACAGGTGTAATGTGCTCCCGTCTCTTGCTCTTCGTCAGGACACGTGCTGCTGAATTTTGTAGAAGCTGTAAACCTGAGATATTGTTTTAGGAAGACCAGAAGGCAGGGCATTACAGTAATCAATTCTACTGGTGATAAAAGCATGCATCAGCATCTCCGTGTTGGACCGAGAGAGAAGGTGCGGACTCTGGCTATGCTCTTTAGATGATAAAAAAACTATTTTGGTAATGTTTTTAATATGAGGGATAAAAGTCAGCTCAGAGTCAAAAATCATGCCCAGATTCTTTACTTGTAAAGAAAAATTAAAGGGCAGTGTTCGTAGCTTTGGTAAAAAAAAATTCTCTCTCTGAGCCTCAGGACCTATGACTAAAGTTTTATCAGTTTTATCCTGGTTGAGCAGGAGAAAGTTTTCTGCCATCCAGGATTTGATGTCTAAAATGCAGTTAAAAGTGCCATGAGGGAGCATACAAAGGTTAAAAAGCACTGGGCCTAAAATTGGACCCTGGGGAACACCACAAGTAATCTTGTGTACCTTAGAGGAGCAGGTATCTACACTTACCATAAAAGTCCTGTCTGTGAGATAGGATGTGTACCATTTGTGAACAACACCAAAGAGGCCAATCTGTTTTAAACGGGTTAAAAGAATAGTGTGGTCTACTGTATCAAAGGCACCGCCTAGATCCAGTAGAACCAACACTGTCACCCTCTGTGCATCATAGTTTAATCTAAAATAATTTAAAATCTTTAAAAGGGGTGTCTTGGTGCTGAGGTTCACCCTAAAACCAGACTGAAATTTCTCCAGGACATTGTGTTCATTAATAAAATCAATTAAGTTGGATTAAAACAAGCTTTTCTAAAATTTTGCTTCGAAAGTTAAGATACCAATCTAAACTTGTTAAAATCATTAAAATCTAATTTGCTCTTCTTCAACAGGGGGCCGTCTGAAAGGAACAATTCATCAAGGTTAAAATCTCCTCTAAAAAAATCCATAAAATGACTTAAAATCTCACTGAGGGGAAAACCTTATCAAGAATCTCACCTGCTACCAGAAAAAAACTGTCCAGTGTTTCCTCTGGTAAAGACACACACTCAGATTTGTCAAAAACCACATTACTTTGAGAAGATAAAATATTACATCTGATGCTGTCTACCTTCCCTCTGAAGTGGTCTGCAAACTCCTCACAGAGTGTGTTAGAAGAGGTTTTCTGAAATGCATTAGTAGCACAGTCAAGAATCTTGTCATTTGGGAAAATGAGAATTTTGGGATTATTTTTATTATCTGAGATGATTTTGGAAAATTATGTATTTCTTGAATTTCTTGCTGCATCACTGTATAAAATTGAGAAGTTCTGTGTATATTTGATGGTTTATCCTGGTTTGATTTTTTTCTCCATTTTCTCTCTACCACCCTTCAATGAGGTTTTCATTTATCCACAGCAATACAAGTTTTGAGTGTGAACTTTGCACTATAAGTGGAACAAGCAGGTTGAGAGTGGACTGAAGCCACTGTTAAAATCATTGACAATAAAATCACAAGGGCAGGTAATGCAATAGGAGATGTCTTAGCCGGTGTTATAGCAAGTATAATACTGGCTAGTAGCCAGTATTGCAGCCACTTCAGGGGTTAGATGACGTTTCCTGACAGTTCTCACAGAGGTCTCCCACTGGATAAAACTGGTGATGTTAAAAAACACACAGTAGTGGTCAAAGACAGCCAAGTCAACAACAGAGGACACACTGTTGGACAGTCCATACATGATGACCAAGTCTAGGCTATGTCCTTTGTTGTGAGTCGGCTGTGTGACATGTTGACTAAAATCCATATAATTCAGAACTTTAAAAAAATCTGCTGATAAAAGATCTAAAAGGTTATCCCAATGTAGATTAAAATCACCAGCTAAAATGATCCTTTCAAAGGAGTTGTGCAGGATTGATAAAACTCTGAACATTCTTGAATAAGAGGTGCACGCTTTTTAGAAGGCCTATTAACTGTAACATGATAATTCTGAGGAGTGCTAAAAACAGTTGCATTATAATCAAAAGTGCTATAATTATCAAATAAAGCAGGTTTGGTAGAAAGTTAATAAACTTATAAAAGCAGTACCGCCTCCCATTTTGCTACTCCTCATGGAATAAGTGAAATTATTCCATAAGTGTACTGTTTACTTGCAAACACCTCTTTTAATTTGTTCATTTTAGAGTTGTATGAGCTAGATGTAGCATTGAGTTCAGACACACTCTTACTAGTGTGTCTTGTTCCAATTGAGTTTTCTGATTCAGAAGTCACAATTTCCAAGTTGAATTCCTGAGTCAGAATATCTGAGACCTCATCTCAATCTGCTGGGATTCCTTCAATAGGAAACTTTTAGCTGATTGGAATGATTGTATAAATGTATTGAAATGACAAGTGCCTTGAGATGACGTCTGTTGTGAATCGGCGCTATATAAATAAACTTAATTAAATTGATCTAAACAGAGTAAGGGCCTGGTGGACGACACAAAACTACTCACAGAAACGGTTGCAGTGCTTTGCTATTTGATAGAGAAAAACCAAGGGTTAGATATTTTAAAAATATAGTTATTATTTGGCTAAAATCAATATTTCTATTTTCAAGGTGGATGGTGAATTAAGTAATGAATTGTTGCAGGTAGGTTAGTTTTGAGCGGATATCTTCAAACATTTACTAGCAAGCTGAAAATGAAGGGGGCTTTCATTTTATCAATATCACAATGAGTGAAAGCATACAACCAAAAGAATTATTGGTTATCAAAAGGCAATATAAAGTTTTGGAACGACTGAGTCTTTAGACAAACTATCCCCCTTCTTACATATAAAGCCCTTAATTATCAAGCTCCATCATACATATGTGATCTGATTGTTCCATATGTTCCTAACAGAGCACTTCGCTCTCAAACTGCAGGTTTACTTGTAGTTCCTAGGATTTCTAAAAGTAGAATGGGAGGCAGATCTTTTAGTTATCAGGCTCCTCTCCTGTGGAACCAGCTCCCAGCTTTAGTCCGTGAGGCAGACACTCTGTTTACTATTAAGGCCAGGCTTAAAACTTTCCTTTTTGATAAAGCTTATAGTTAGAGTGGCTTAGGTTATCCTGAGCTATCTCTGTAGTTATGCTGTGAGTGTTTTGTATTTAACCAACACTTGTCTTAGTGTAATACACCATCAGTCAGGGATATGGAAATACTGTTACAGCACTCTTTTTCTCTTAGATTGTGTAATTTGTAATTATGTTTATTTCTTCTTATTTCTTTTAATTTTGTGTTGTTGTTTGCCTGTATAATGTTGAATTAAGTGTCCAGAATAAAGGCTACTACTACTACTACTACTACTACTACATAAAACATTGATAACTCTAAATTTTTTGCTCCTAAATTCTGACAAGACAGAAGTTGCCGTCAGCTGCTTAGTCAATCACTTCATCTGGATGGTATTAAATTGGCCTCCAGTAATAGCATAAAGAACCTCTGCGTTATGTTTGACCAAAACATGACATTTAAATCCCATATTAAACAGGTTTCTAGGATTTCCTTCTTTCAACTCTAGAATATTGCTAAAATTAGAAACATCCTGTTCAGGAGTGATGCTAACAAACTAGTCCATGCATTTTTAACCTCAAGGCTGGACTACTGTAATTCTTTACTATCAGAAAGTCCACAAAATACAGCAGCCAATGAAATGGCAAAATCATGAATTTAAGACACATTTTCAGACTTGTAGACTCTCGCACAGACAAGAACACCCAACCAACAGTCAGCCCCCCACCCTGTCTCTGAACTGAGATGAGGATGGGTTGATTAGGCAATTTAGATTCTCTAAAGCAGTTCTCTTTGATCTATGTGCTCAACTGGGCCAGGTATTAGATCGTCCCACCCGCTGGAACAGTGCATCACACCCCCCCAGCACATTCTGGCTGTGGCATTCCATCTCCCTCTTTGCCTTCACCTTCTTCCTTATTTCAGGCACACCGCTGCATCAACGCTGTCACTCACAGCTCCTCTGTTTATTTGTGACCCCCCCATACATATATATATATATATATATATATATATATATATACAATGACAGACATAGGTATTTCAACAGCCTCTACATTGAAGAACATAGGTATCTGAACACCCTCCAATTTTGCAAGTTCTCCCCCTTAGATATTATGGAGGGATCTAAAATTCACATTGTAGCTGTATTTCCACTGTGAGAGACGGCATGTTTCAAAAAATCAGGAAATCACATTGTCTGATTTGTTAAAGAATTTATTTGTATTTTATTGCTGCACATATATATTTGAACACCTAAGAAAATTAGTGTTAATATTTGGTACAGAAGCCCGTGTTTGCAATTATAGAGGTTAAGCGTTTCCTGTAGATCTTGAGCAGATTTGCACACACTGCAACAGGGATTTTGGCCCACTCCTCCACACAGATCTTCTCCAGATCTGTCAGGTTTGGGGGCTGTCGCTGAGCAGCACAGAGTTCCAGCTCCCTCCAAAGATTCTCTATTGGATTTAGATCTGGAAACTGGCTAGGCCACACCCGAACCTTGATATGTTTCTTAAGGAGCCACTCCTTGGTTATCCTGCCTGTGTGCTTTGGGTCATTGTCATGTTAGAACCATCTTCAATGCTCTGAGGGAAGGAGGTTGTTGCTCAAAATCTCACAATACATGTCCCCATTCATCCTCTGCTTAATACAGTGCAGTTGTCCTGTCCTCTTCACAGAAAATTACCCCCAAAGCATCATGTTTCCACCCCCAGGCTTCACAGTAGGATGATTGCCAGGTGCTCAAATACTTAACAGTATTTCTTTCTTTAAAAATCAGACAGTGTGATTTCCCGAATTACAAAAAAGATGTCTCTCACAGTGGAAATGCACCTACAATGTGAATTTCAGACCCCTCCATAATTTCTAAGTGGGAGAACTTGCAAAATTGCAGGGTGTTAAAATACTTATGTTCCTCACTGTATATATAAAGATATATAATATTTTGCACAGATAATACTTTTTAAAAATAGACTTAAAATGCATTTTTCCTGTCAGGCTTTAATTCAATTCAATTCAGTTTATTTATATAGCGCCAATTCACAACAAATGTCATCTCAAGGCACTTAACAAGAAGTCATTTCAATACATTTATACAAACATTCCAGTCAGTTAAAAAGTTTCCTATTTAAGAAATCCCAGCAGATTGCGTCAGTCATTGGCGTGAGGTTGGGCCCCATTTATATACCTAGGAGTGCTGAAACGTATTACGTTCTGCTGTAATTTAGTATTCTATTTGTTCTTTTTGCTTTTATTCCAATTTTATTGTTGCTACAATAAGTAATCATATAAATCAAGCTTTTTATTGTTCTTATTTGTTTAATCGCTTGTGCTGCTGCTTTTATTTTTTTTATCTGAATCTGTACCCTGGTTTTCTTACAAATTTTCTTATTGCTAATGATATTTTTGTCCTTTATTGTGAAGCACTTTGGTTGACTTTTGGCTGAGAGAAGCTCTATATAGATAAATGCTGATTTATTGATTGATTGAAATAAAACGTTTTTCCGTGCCTCTACATTACCTATAACAACCCTGATTTCAGTCACAGTAAAATTGTGCTTTCTCTGCCTCTCGGTTGGAATGGTTACCTGTGAAATGCCCAATATCAGCTGGCTTACGTCTATGCACTTTTCACTATGCACTTTGCATTGAGCGTTTATGGAAGAAAGTGGGTGTGTAGGAGGCGGGATATGATTCAAAATCACCTAAGCACATTTCTAGGGAGAGTGGGATTTATAAAGCAGAAATTGCGTTCAGCTGTGATGCGATCACATCGAGTGATTGACTTGAGCTTGTGCCCCGTTTATGCAGACTCCAGCCACAGCAATCCCTCAAACTGAGCAAGCATGTAGCGACAGTAGAGAGGAAAAACTCCCCTTTAACAGGAAGAAACCTCCAGCATAACCTGGTTCAGTATGAGTGGCCATCTGCCCAGATCGTCTGGGGGTTAGAGAAGACAGAGCAGAGACAGAGAAAGAACAAAAAGAACTGATGTAAGAGTACTTTCTATATTAAAGAAAATAAAAAGTTGACAGAGTTGAGTTAACAGAACAGTCACTGGGAGCATCATCCTAGTCAATGCCTCCCATCCAACAGAGCATTGTACCTAAGCAGGATATAAATCCGGATGAATCCAGTGAGTTAGGTAGATTACAGGCATGTCTGGAAGACATAAAAACATAGTTGACTCTAAACTTTTTGCTCTTAATTTCTAACAAGACAGAAGTTGCTGTCTTTGGACCAGAAGTTTAAAAAAAGAAACTGATTAGTCAATCACTTCATCTAGATGGCATTGAATTGGCCTCCAGTAATAACGGAAAGAACATCTGCGTTATTTTTGACCAAGACATGACACTCAAATCCCATATTAAACAGGTTTCTAGGATTTCCTTCTTTCACCTCAGGAATATTGCTAAAATTAGAAACATCGTGTCCAGGAGTGATGCTGAGAAACTAGTCCATGCATTTGTTAGCTCAAGACTGGACCGCTGTAGTGCTTTACTATCAGGTAGTCCACAACATGCAATTAAAATCTTCAGTTGAGCTACAATGTGGCAGCAAGAGCTCTGATGAATAGAGATATCACATTTCTCCTGTTTTAGCTTCCCTTCATTGGCTCCCTGTTAAATCACCTGTAGTGACAACATTCCTCAGAAATCTGTTTCATTGCACATATATGCAGATTTCTCTCTACTCTGACCAAGGCTCTTGAAGAAAGTCTTGATAGTAACACTAGATGGAGCTAAAATATTTTTTTATCCTTCAGACGAAGTTGTTGAGATCTTCAAAACCTGCATTGGTCTGATTGAGAAACCTTTTATTTAGATGGATGCAATTCCTGTCAGAATAGCCTTTAAAATGGATGACCTTACTCTGCTAAAAAATTTATTTCTGGTGGGATAATCACAACTTGATGTCATGACAAGAAGCAACACCTGTAAACTGTCTAATGACCACTCAGACAAGAGTTTTGGACAGATTGACAGAACAAATAAGAAGTCCGATCAAAAAGTCAGATCAACTTGTTTTAAGATTTGGCAGCATAATTGTTTTTGTTAACATCAATTCCAACAAACTTTTTTTTGTTTTTCCTTCATGCACCTGTGGTAGAAATGAAACCCAGCTTATCAAGCAACGATACTTTTTGTACTGGTAGGAATTTCATTCTGAGTCTAAGTGAGGAACCTACCACGACAGTTCCAGGAGAAAGGTGACCTTCCCAACCTTCTTAGATGTGCACTGAGGCAATCCTGATCAAGTATTTTAGTACATAAATGTGATAGCAGCAGAAATATGCTGTCATGTGACGCCCCAAGACAAATTTTTGATCTTTGACTGAAGCTCTTTTGAGATAAAGAGGGAAAAAACATGTGGAATGGCAATCTGGATACAGCTGAGAGGCATACATATTTGATTTAATAATACTTTATTAATCCCACAGATAAATTAAATAATATTTAGATTATCTAATTTAATTATTTAGCTTTAATGGTGTCCAGACAAAATATTCTATTTTATATTAATATTTTAATGGATAAAATATTCTATTTTATCAGGGCTCCATTTCTCTCCGTATTTCAACCAGAGTTAGATATCTTATGTATTGCAATAACATTTCCCTCTCATGGGCCTTGGAGATGCTGCAGCCTTGAGATACATCTAGTGGTGGATTTACAATGGGGCAAAAATTTATTTGACAGCCACTGATTGTGCAAGCTGTCCCACTTAAAAAGGTCTGCAGTTTTCATCATAGGTTCACTTCAACTGTGAGAGACAGAATGTAAAAGAAATACAGGAAATCACATTGTTTGATTTTTAAAGAATTTATTTGTATAATGATGCAGAAAATAAGTATTTGATCAATTATAAAAGTTTACCTCAATACTTTGTGATGTAACCTTTGTTTGCAATGACGTTTCCTGTAGATCTTCACCAGGTTTGCACACACTGTAGCTGGTATTTTGGCCCATTCTTCCATGCAGATCTTCTCTAGAGCTGTGATGTTTTGGGGCTGTCGCTGGGCAACACGGACTTTCATCTTCCTCCACAGATTTTCTGTTGAATTGAGGTCTGGAGACTGGATAGGACTCCAGAACTTAGAAAAGCTTTTTATGTAGCCACTCCTTCATTGCCCTGGTGATGTGTTTGGGATCATTGTCATGCTCGACGATCCAGCCATGTTTCATCTTCAATGCCATCACTGATGAAGGGTTTTTGCCCAAAATCTCACAATACATGGCCCCATTTATCCTTTTCTTAATGAGGATCAGTCACCCTGTCCCCTTTGCAGAAAAGCAGACCCTAAGCAAAATGTTTCCACCCCCATGCTTCACAGTGGGTATGGTGTTCTTAGGATGCAACTCAGCATTCTTCTCCCTCCAAACACAGCGAGTGGCGTTTATACGAAAGAGTTCTACTTTGGTCTCGTCTGACCACGTGACATTCTCCCAACCCTCCTCTGGATCATCCAGATGGTCTCTGGCAAACTTTAGATGGGACTGGACATACAGTGGCTTGCAAAAGATTCGCCCCCTTTGAACTTTTCCACATTTTGTCACATTACAGCCACAAACATGAATCAATTTTGTTGGAATTCCACGTGAAAGACCAAAACAAAGTGTTGTACACGTGAGAAGTGGAACAAAAATCATACATGATTCCAAACATTTTTTACAAATAAATAACTGAAAAGTGGGGCGAGAGTAATTATTCAGCCCCCCGAGTCAATACTTTGTAGAATCACCTTTTGCTGCAATTCCAGCTGCCAGTCTTTTAGCGTTTGTCTCTACCAGCTTTGCACATCTAGAGACTGAAATTCTTGCCCATTCTTCTTTGCAAAACAGCTCCAGCTCAGTCAGATTAGATGGACAGCGTTTGTGAACAGCAGTTTTCAGATCTTGCCACAGATTCTCGATTGGATTTAGATCTGGACTTTGACTGGGCCATTCTAACACATGGATATGTTTTGTTTTAAACCATTCCATTGTTGCCCTGGCTTTATGTTTAGGGTCGTTGTCCTGCTGGAAGGTGAACCTCCGCCCCAGTCTCAAGTCTTTTGCAGACTCCAAGAGGTTTTCTTCCAAGATTGCCCTGTATTTGGCTCCATCCATCTTCCTATCAACTCTGACCAGCTTCCCTGTCCCTGCTGAAGAGAAGCACCCCCAGAGCATGATGCTGCCACCACCATATTTGACAGTGGGGATGGTGTGTTCAGAGTGATGTGGAGTGTTAGTTTTCCCACACATAGCGTTTTCCATTTTGGTCTCATCTGACCAGAGCACCTTCTTCCACATGTTTGCTGTGTCCCCCACATGGCTTGTGGCAAACTGCAAACGGGACTTCTTATGGTTTTCTTTTAACAATGGCTTTCTTCTTGCCACTCTTCCATAAAGGCCAACTTTGTGCAGTGCACCACTAATAGTTGTCCTATGGACAGATTCCCCCACCTGAGCTGTAGATCTCTGCAGCTCGTCCAGAGTCACCATGGGCCTCTTGGCTGCATTTCTGATCAGCGCTCTCCTTGTTCGGCCTGTGAGTTTAGGTGGACGGCCTTGTCTTGGTAGGTTTACAGTTGTGCCATACTCCTTCCATTTCTGAATTATCGCTTGAACAGTGCTCCGTGGGATGTTCAAGGCTTGGGAAATCTTTTTGTAGCCTAAGCCTGCTTTAAATTTCTTAATAACTTTATCCCTGACCTGTCTGGTGTGTTCTTTGGACTTCATAATGTTGTTGCTCCCAACATTCTCTTAGACAACCTCTGAGGCCGTCACAGGGCAGCTGTATTTGTACTGACATTAGATTACACACAGGTGCACTCTATTTAGTCATTAGCACTCATCAGGCAATGTCTATGGGCAACTGACTGCACTCAGACCAAAGGGGGCTGAATATTTACGCACACCCCACTTTTCAGTTATTTATTTGTAAAAAATGTTTGGAATCATGTATGATTTTCGTTTCTCTTCCCACGTGTACACCACTTTGTTTTGGTCTTTCACGTGGAATTCCAATAAAATTGATTCATGTTTGTGGCTGTAATGTGACAAAATGTGGAAAAATTCAAGGGGGCCGAATACTTTTGCAAGCCACTGTACACAGGATTTTAATCCATGACGACGTAATGTATTACTAATAGTAACCTTTGTGACTATGGTCTCTTCGGGTCATTGACCAGTTCCCCAGTGTAGTTCTGGGTTGTTTCCTTGTTTCCTCACCGTTCTCAAGATCATGTGTACAAAGTGAGCTCTTGCATGGAGTCCCAGGTCGAGGAAGATTGTGAGTGATCTTGTATTTATTGTATTTATTCAATTTTCTAATAATTGCTCCAACAGTTCTTCACTTCTCAACAAGCTACTTGCTTATTGTAAATTGGCTCATCCCTATGCAGAGAAAATAGTCTCAAAATATCTGTGTGTGTGTAATACTTGATTTGAAACTTGTATCAGCCTGTTTTTGTGTAACTTTGGGTACCTGTATGTGTAAAACATGATTAATAAAAACATTTTGTGCGTAACTTCGAGCACTTGCAATTGTTTATTCAAATGTACACACAAATATCAAGAAATTACGAGTACAAAATACATTTACACACACACAATTTCAAATTACACTACCTTAAAACTAAACCACGAATAAAAAACGGCTCCTACGCATACAAAGCATTACGTATGCACATATGCAATTGCCTGATACACACAGACAAAACCATGGTTACGGACAGATCAAGTGCAAGAGGGGTTTTGAGACTCATTTCACGTCTACAGATTCGTGCGTACATTATGCGTTTAAATGCTGGTAGAATACTGGGTCATCTGAGTTTTCTTATTACTTTCCCTCTAAACTTGTTGTTGAAATGGCAAATACATTTATCAGTGACAACAACAGCAATATCTCAGCACCCCTTAGTTGTAACACATAGACCAACATTTACTATTTAAAATTCAAAAATTGCTTAAATCAAGATTTCTGGGTCCGACACCCAGGTCTTCGAGGAGTAATCAAGCGAAGAGTAATAGAACTACGTAGTTCCCACAGAATCTTGAGCTGGTGCTGCGCACAAAAATAATCTTCAGGGAGCTAAAGCAACTGTATCTCCATTGCTGGGGTGTTTTTATAACTTAGGCCGATTAATAATTGTATCCAAGTAAGGTAATTGTATTTAATCTATAAGTTAGTTTTTTTAGAGATAACAAAGTAGATTTCCTTCATACCGTCCCAGTCGTGACAAATGTGTTGCAGAGTGCGCTGTGCACATAGCTAGTATATTAGTTTCTGTGTATGACAGGTATCAAAGATCCCCTTTTTCACATGATCACAAAAAGGATTAAAAGGCTGTGCAAACCGAGAGTTCACCTATTAAATGAAAAACTAAAGAGTGTAGTAAACACTTTTAAATGTCTCTGTGAGACTGCTGCTTTTTACTTTTATTATTACATTGAAAAGAAAATAGATATTTTCTCAATATAATTTTTAGATTGGCTTTCCAGATTTAAATGGCTGTGGGCGAACAATCTGTTGCAGTAGGTATCTTTAAAAAGAATGTTTGTGGGTTTAGTCTTTAAAAAGACTGTTGGGGTTTTGTAGTAAATGTCTATGTAAATCGAGACTGATAACAGACTAGCGAGAGCTGGCACAAGCGAACTTGGCAAGAGACTAGACTAGAGTGAATGGAGAGCTGTCTCGTGAGTCATTTTAAATGCAGTAATTTATTTTTGTGTAAGAGTGAATGAACATTTACATTTACATTCTGTAAGCCAGGGCTGAACAGTAACGGCCGTGCGCATGCGTGATTCATTTGAAGCATGGACGCGGAGGGGTGTGTGTCTCCTCTCTGCTCTGACTGCAGCGCGAGGCTACTGAGAGACTGCCACCTGTGAGTGCTTTTGGATGGGAGAGGGGCTCACGGCAGCACCCGCTGCTTGTTGAGCACAGTAGGCCTAACTGCAGAGTGATTCGTGCTTTCGAGTCTCCAAAAACCACAAAAGTGTCCAAAAACACCAGTAAAAGTCGCTGGATTTATCGCTTTTGACAACAACAAAAAGGTAAGTCGCCAAGAGGATGATTTGTTTGTGTTATAATCAGTGCTTGAAGTGGGGGAAAAAGGTGGCGGTACTCTCTTTGCATTGGCAAATCATGACATTTTTACAGTGAAAAACAAAATTGGGAGATATTGCTGTTACAACAATTTATTGTTATTTATTTATTAACAACATAAATGTGTTTAAACATGTTTATGTGGCTGTGAGCATTTCACACAAACTAAAGGAAAGCTTTAACTGTAGCCTATATTCAGACTAGTGTATTCGTTTTTTTACATATAAACTAAGCGAAAAAAGAAAAGTCCCTTTTTATTCACAGATCTTTATTGTAAAGGGTTTAAACAATGTTTTCCAGGCATGTTCAATTGACAGGCATAGTCAATTAATTAACATGCACCTGTGGAATGGTCATTAAGACCTTAACATACAGAAAGTAGGCATTTAAGGTCACAGTTCTAAAAATGCAGGACACTAAAGAGACTTGTTTACTGACTGTGAAAAACACCCAAAGAAAGATGCCCAGGGTCCCTGCTCATCTGCGTGAACGTGCATTAGGCATGCTGCGGGGAGGCATGAGGACTGCTGATGTGGCAAGGGCAATAAATTGCCATGTCCGCACTGTGAGACGCCTAAGACAGCGCTACAGGGAGACAGGAAGGACAGCTGATCATCCTCGCAGTGGAAGTGTAAATAACTTTCAGTGTTTCCGTTTTATTTATTGTGTGTGACCACTGTTTTATTTTGAAAAATGACCGGATATCCCCATTACATAGCTCAGTCTTGTATTGGTCACGTGATAGTTACCGCTAAAATTAATCCCACAAACTCGCAAGATGGAGAGAAAACAAATGTCTCTCGATCGTTTCTTTAGAAAGGGGAAAAGGCCCAAGGCTCTCACTGATTCAGCGTTGTGGTGAGTTAGATTTTTCATGCACTTTGTATTTGTTTTTGTGGTAAATCTTGAATTATTAAAGGTATGTTAAATGTCATCATGATGACCAGAGAGCGTTAGGGGGCTGAGTGTATGTTACTCGTGTTATGTTATCTGTTCGATGTTATGAGGACGCTGTTAATAAAGCTGTGAATACACATTGGATTTACGTCTATTGTTATCATTTTAAAAATACCGTTTTTATACCGCCTGTTATCATTTATCCGCCACACCTTAAAGGCCGGTCCGTGAAAATATTGTCTGATATTAAACCGATCCGTGGTGAACAAAAGGTTTGGAACTATTGCTGTAGCCTACTCGCGCCCCCCGGGGGGTTGAGAACCACCGTTCTAAGTCATACAGCTGAAGGTCTGAACGCTCATTTGCTGCCTAATGTATCCCACTCACAGACACAGCTGAAATGAAATGATTGTTGTTATATTACTTGCTCATGGTTAAGGGGTTACGGCTGAGAAACATGAATTATTATCCTTGATGAATGAAATTTATTTGATATAATTAATGTACTTCTAAAGTATATAGAACTATAGAGCAAATATAGAGCATGTACTGGATCATAAAAATAAAACTTAAAATGGTGATTAAAAAAAACAGATGAAATGCAAATTATGAATTAAAAGAGTGATTTTACTTATGTAAAACGTTTGTGTTAACACATAGAAGCTCTGATGTGTTTTCTGCCATGCTGAATAGCACATTCAACATTACCAAAGCATCCAGAGGTTGTTCTCATTCCCAGTGTACAAATCTTATAAAGTGTTCCTCAGAGAGAATAAGCCATTAAGTTCAGTCGCTAACAGCTCTAAACACCCACACTACATAGTATAAGTTAACTATTGGTGCTTAGTGGCGCGCTGCTGCTGCTGCAGGCTGTCAAATGTTCTGTCATGTTCTGTAAGCAGTCTTTGACACATTATTAGAAAAGGCTTTCCTGCTCAGACTGGATTGAGATAAGATTTCGCTTTTGAATTTTCTACTCATTACTTCATCCCTTCATACTATTTTTTAAAGATTTATTTGGCTCTATTGGCCTTTATGGGACAGTTGGTAGACTTGAAATGTGTGAGAGAGAAGGCGGGGGAAGACATGCGGCAAGTGTTCCGAGGTCAGGAGTTGAACCTGGGACGCGACAAGACAAGGCAAGGCAAGGCAACTTTATTCTTATAGCACAGTTTCAACAACAAGGCAATTCAAGATGCTTTACATGATAAGGGGAGAACAACAGCAAAAGCATAAAATACAACATTAGAGACACTAAACATATGACGTGGGACTGCAGCCTCTATATATAGGGCACCCGCTCTAATGCTGTGCCACGGGGCACTCCTCCTCTTCATTATTAGCACCCAGATTCAAAACTGAAGTACATAAATGCATTTTAAATAATGTACCAATTCAAATACCTTAAACAAATAATGCAATTCAGTCAGTAATCAAATTTTCCTTCAAACAGTGTAATTATGGGAGAAAACATCTATTTTGCTGAGTATTTGTTCCTACGCAATAAGCTCAGAATGTAAAAATCTGTCAAAAATAGAGTAAATTTGAATATTTATTGTTAATTAAGTCTTTTGGGTGCTATAATCATCATCTGTGTGAAATAAAAATAAGTGAATGAGACCTTTATAAAGAAAAAAATCTAAACAAGATTGGAAGATTGATGTGAACAATCACAGACTGTTTATTAACTATGATGTCGTCTCTACCCCTTTGCCCTGATTGGTTGTGAATGAAGACTAAGGAAATGTTTTCACTATTTCAATAAACTGAGGTTTTTTGTAGAAAAGCTGATTATTGTTACTTTCTATTCTTTGGTTTCTAACAGGAACAGACTGTATAATCAGTTCCTTTTATAGGGTACATAAGCACCACTTCTGTTGAGGTAGTCTATTTCTCAAGTAGATGTTTCTTCTGAAAGAGAAAAATAAGGCATGTTAAAGTCTGAAGAATATATTTATGTATCAAAGTTTTATAAATCTTTAAAATGTTAGTGGGGTTCAATACTATGATAAAAGGTTAGTGCGTCCACAACACTTGTTATTTTTCTTAATCCCACCTTCCTCCCATAGACCCCTATGCATTACACACTGAGCACCGAATTTTTTTAGCCAATAGAATTCGAGTTTCTGCATTGTCGGCTGTCAATCAACTTGCAAGTGGATCGCGCAAACATGTGAACATGGGGCCACGCACACAGACCGCTCCATGTCTTCCCGTTTACAGTTGCCATATTGTGAGAGAGCATCAGTCATGCAAAAGTTGCTCACCTCCGAAGTGTCCATAGCAAAAATACAATCGAATGATGCTCAATAGCGCTTGCTGCTTACTTCTTTGACTCACTGTGTCGCCAAAGGTGATGTGCGTGCACAACTGCTGCGGTAGGGCTGGGGGGAGGGAAGGGGAGGGGAGGGGGGAGTGTTTTGGGAGGGGCCTTGGTACGTTGGATTCAAAAAATCTCTTTCCCTAAAATACTCCGGACTGCAGCTTTAACTCATGGAGGAAGAGGAGGACAGACAAAACACTGTTGGGACACTACTGTGTTTTAGATTTTTATCAGTTAAACTGCAATGATTGGTTATTGGGTATCTGCTGATCTTTAATTACTGCACATTAACTGCCCTGGAGCAAGAAAGGATGTTTTTAGCTTTGTTACACTGAAAATCCCAAACTGAACCTGAAAAGTTGGCTAAATAGGGCACTAATTCTGCTTTGTAGTATGTCGTATGTTGTATGTATGTTTTTGTAGTAAACCCTGGCCTTGGTTTTCTCTCATCCATCCATCCATCCATCCATCCATCCATCCATCCATCCATCCATCCATCCATCCATCCATCCATCCATCCATCCATCCATCCATCCATCCATCCATCGTCCCGCTAATCTATGCAGGTGGTGCTGGGCCAGAGTCAGGGTAAACCCTGGTAAGGTATTCCATCGCAGGGGAACACATAACAAGCAAATATGCACACACATTAAATTTAGGATCATAAAATAAAAGTATAAAGAACTTCAAATGTCTCGCCCCTTGACCGCTGGAGATAGGCACCACCGTTATGGATGGCTGCTGAAAAAGAGTTCAAAAGATTGTATGCCGAACTCCAATAGTAGCTGGACAATCCACTGGAATGGTGAGGTGAGTGGGAGGTGGGAGACCTTAAAGTACAAGAGGGTGTTCTGTGATCAGACAAGTATGGAGGGACAAGAGTGTCTATCTCAACATTAATAGAAGAATTAAAGTGGAGAGTAGTAGAAGTAAGTCAAAGTTTATTGTGACTAAACATTTATCCCAACCCTAACAGAAAATGAACTGCTGGGTCGTTACTATCATGAAGAGGTAATTCTAAGAATTAAGCTACGCCTTTCCAATGTTAAAGTCTGAGATGCCTGCAAGAAAATTCTGCTTAACTTAATTTGTACTCAAAAAGATTTCTGCTTTTCAGAATAAAACAATGGTCCACTGTTTACATCACACTAATATTATATACTCATATTCTTGTCTTTGTAACTATGAAGCAGAATATATACAGACCCATTCAATACTAAATACAATTACTAAAACAAGCATTCACTTGAGTAACTACTTCACTAAGTGAACAACACATATACATTATTGAAATGCTGACTGATATTTTCAAGCCTTTATCTCTGTTAAATATTATGATTTTCTGCTTACAGCTAATGAAAAACCGTTTAAGATAAGAATATTACCCAGACCAATAAAAAACATTTTTAATACAGAAATGTGGGCTTAATGAAAATTATGTTTAATATCAGGGCTGTTATTTTCAAAAGGTACTTTTAATCTGACAAACCAGCCTCGTCAGAATGCGTATAATAATTTATTTTTAATTATTAATATGACTGTATGTTTGCTATTTTTCCCATATCCAGTTTATTATTTGCAGACATGCTGTCTTCTCTCTGCCACTCTGAAAAAGACTAAGGACAAAACTGCTGCACCTTTTACTTTGTAAAATTGCTTGCTCATACTTTGCTCTGTATTTTTGAAATTGTTATAATACCTCAGCCTGACATGAAATGGGGAAAGAAATGTTGCTATATGTTGCTGATTCCTTCAGATGGCAACAATTAGAAAAACCAAAGTACTGTGCAGTTATTATAAAATATAGTGGCATACTCAGATTAGAATGTACAACTGAGTAGGATACTTTAAAAACAGTGAATATTTACAGAATGTGCATGTGTAGTTATACAATAAAAAGTAAAATTTATTATTTATAAGAAGTTAAATTGAGAAAAACAGATGTGCAAATAGCAGCTGCAGATATGTTAATTAAATGAGTTAAACATTTCAATGTCAGTTACTAATTTTCTCAAATGAAAGAAGAAAAATTGTAAAGACTTATTTCAGTAATGATTTATTTTAATATGCTTATAGAGAGGTATTGTATGCAGAATATGAAACTATGAAGATTCAGCTTTGTATTCACATGCTCTGGAACTGATTTTTATTCTGTTTTAAGGCAGATTGTGTATTCGCCATGCCATCCTGTACAAATCTTCCTGCTTTGCAAGTAAAAATAATTTAATACACTATTATGGTACATGAAAAGAAAAAGGAGGTCCCGGGGAGGGAACCAGCGGGAGGCACAAAGGTATAAATTAAGAGGTCTGATCAATGTATTTTCAGTGTGAAAGTGCTTGTGTGGTTTGCTTGTAAGCTGTGTACCATCATGTTTGTGCAAAATAAACTTCAAGTTCCTGAAAGACTTCAAGTGCCTGAAGAGTGCTTTGTGACTATATTGAACTCCACTAGCCAGATAGTTGACAGTTTAGATAGTTAGAACCTAGAGGCTATATCTGAAGATAAAGGTCGTCATTTACCAACAACAAACCAAAGGACTTACCCTGCTCTTAATGATTTATCTCAAACAAGTGCCCCTTCCCTTTTCTAATGAAGACACGTTCACAGAATTGAGAATGATGAGACACGTGACGAGAATGAGAAGACACGTAACAATTTGGGCGGGGTCTGAGCCCGTCGGCCATGTTGTCAGGCTACACTATCGGTTGCCATGGGAAACACTGTCAGAGCGACACAGAGACGGAGCAGGAAAGACGACTAGAATTACGCATTTGGACTGAGAAATTACGCATAACATTAAGAAGAAATGGAGAAGCAAGCCAAAGAAAAGGGTCCTTATGTGGAGAAAGTCACTACCGGCACCAAGCAGAAACGTAGACCCATACGAGCTGCCTGCAGCAGAATGGGACAGAGATCTAGACTATACCTCCCTGTACCTACATGGAGATCGTTGATTAGTTTGTTTTTGGCATCAGCTATTATACCATGCAAGAATTCAAAAGCCATAAGTCATATATGCGCAATAAGAAAACGTGTTCCCTTAACAACCCTTGCCGTTCTGTGCGGGGGAACTTTAACTAACAGTTCAGAGTCCGGCAATGGGGCGGCTAACCGTGGGTGGAATATTCCAACGCAATAAAAGACAAATAATTGATTTTACTATAATTTACATTAAATCAGCTGATATTTATTTGATGCAGAGATTACTGTGCAGGAACAAAATATTGTCCACAGTCCCTGGGTTTATCTGAGTTCTCTTTTCCTGAATCGCAAATTCAATCACTGAAAAATCTCTCTGCAGCGCAAGATGCCTAGATAGCGGGAACATTCTGCTGCCAGCGCAAACTTGGGGGAATATTCTGGCATGCTCAGTCATAGTTTCTTTCAGCAAAGAATGCTGCAGCATCTGTGCAGAAAGAAACCATGACTGTATAAGAAAGTGCAATGGTGTAATTTAAATAATAGTCAATTCAGACACTGATGTGGAAATTGTGCTGGGAGCACAAGTGGATGTTAAATCTGCGCTGGTAAGAAATTCAGCATCAGGTTTAGAAAAGTGGTGGAGACATGTCCTCGGCTATGTTGCTTATGTTGCTTTCTTTAGACCACATGGTGAAAAAAAAATTTTTCCTACTGCACATCATTATTTTGCACTGTTTACTGTTTCAACTTTTTGTGATTTTATTTCGTAATTTCTATTTGCTTATATATTATAGTTCTCAATAAATACTGGTAAGCCAGAAAGTTATTTCGAGAATTTATTTCAATACGCAACAGCAAAGAGGCACTCAGACAACACTGGCACATATTTGTTAAGCTGCTCTGATACCAACATATGAACCCCTTCTGCTTCTGGCAGGTATCCTGACAACATGGCCGACGGGGGCGGGGCACTGGGCCTTGACAACATCTCCTCATTCTCAATAATCTAAGTCTTCAATCCACAATGGGGTAAAAGATGATGCTGAGCCGTAACAATGAGGTGCTGAGTCATGATGATGAAATGCTGAACAAAAAACTGATCGTTTATACAAACACAGGTTTAAAAAGCTGCAAAGGTATGATTAATTGAAGTGGAACGAAGACAAAATGGGGGAGACCGTAAAGAATGGGCAGATGGTTTGTTAAACACAGAGGAGAGAGAAGACTTGTATTTGAATTTTTTTTTTGCTTTCCTAGCAGCCCTCCTCCATAACTAAAACCAGATCCACCAAGCATTCAAGCATTCCCTAAAAGTTACCCAGACTTGCCAGTAAACTAAAGGAATGAAGTCATACAATTCAGAGCTACACAAACAGAACCTCCCTCACAAGAGCTGTTGACATTGGGGGAAGGGATACACTAGCTGATAAGGCATGGGGACCATGTTATTTGAGCTGCAAGTATGCATTCTCTGAGAGAAGCCCGAGATGCAGATTGTGAACTGCATGCTTATGGAAATGCTCTTTCCAAAAGGTTGGAATTTCCTAAGTACAGCGGCGACTGTTACTTTATAATAATGAAAATGAAGAACTTAGCTAATTTTTTTTTTAATGGTATTTATGGGTGGTCTGGGAGATATCTCATATAGTAGAAAAGAAAGTTTTGATATTGGCAAATTATGAGCAGGGTGATATTATTTTAAAATTCACACGGATGTCTACAGGTGCAATGGAGTAGTTGGGTAGGCTATGAGCGGATTTGCTGTTTGTGAGAGAAGTGGCAGCTTCAGGTGCATGCCTCTGAATTTATTGGCCAGAAGGGTACATGTTGAGGGGAACAATCTTGCAAGGTGCTGGGTTAGATACGACCAGCGTTAGATACAACCAGCGACCCAGAAATCATGGGTTCGATTCTAGCTTCCGCCTGCAACATGTCGTTGGCAAGACACTTCACCTACCCGCCTACTGGTGTTGGCCAGAGGGGCAGCTGTGGCTACAATCGAGGCTTGCTTCCACCAGTGTGTGAACGTGAGACTGAATGAACAATGGAGAAAAGCCCTATATAAATGCTAGCCATTATTATTAATCCAAAATTTACCTTCAAGTTACTGTAAAACATTGTGTAAGAGCGCAATTCAACATTTACACTTAACAGAGTTGTTACTAATTGAAAAAAATACATATTATGTGTTGAGATAAAAGGGTCTGATTAAGCAGGGAAATGTCTGGACCTACACCTTAGATTTGAAAAGGTAGCCAGTGTTCTGACTATCTGTGCTACCCCTCAATCCGTGCTGCCCTGTATATCTGTGGATGCGCATTTCAATGTTACGTCACAATTCGCTTACTCAGCAAATCTGTCATCGAGAATTCCTACCTAGAAATTCCATTTCGTCTGTTTTATTTCGTTGAAGTTTACGGTGGGTTTTATTAAAATTATTTTATTACTGGCTAATTTTTATTCTAAATATTTTAAGACTTTCCTTAAGCTACTTTCAAGTTTACATGACAGCCCTTGATATTGTTTATACTGCATGTAAACAAGTCCCATTAATTAGAGTCGTAATAACAGATTTCCAGAGTTATCAGTCATCTACAGATCAGTACTCTCAGAGTTTGTTTTTGTTGTAATTAACAGTCACTCTGTTGGCCCACAGTGATAAAGCACTGGCTTTTAATTGATTATCGGAAGCAGCTGTGATGTTATGCTCGCTGTTCAACGCTCCTTTTAGGACACTGAATGAAAGTAACTGCCACTATGACGAGCTAATGTGAAAAGGAGTAGCACCGACAGATAGACATAGCTATCTGTGCGGGCTACAGTAGGACATTCTGAGGAGGTAGCACAGATCGTCAGAACACCGTGAAGGGTGAAGGCAATCCTGTTGGAAGGTGTTCCCACTATCTGTGCTACCCCTCATTCCGTGCTACCCTGTAGCACTGCGCATGCGCATTTCGATGTTACGTCACAATTCGCTTACTCAGCACATCTGTCATCGAGAATTCCTACCTGGAAATTCCATTTCGTCAGTTTTATTTCTTTGAAGTTTACAGTGAGTTTTATTCAAATTATTTTATTACTGGCTAATTTTCATTCAAAATATTTTAAGGCTTTCCTTAAGCTACTTTCAAGTTTACATGACAGCCCTGGTATGTTAGTTTCACTTCTGTGATATCCTTATACTGCATGGTAACAAGTCCCATTAATTAGAGTCATAGAGTAAATGCTGTATATTTTGTGGGTTGTTTGTGCTTATAATCATACTACATTTTAATATTCTGGAGTATATAATACTGCTATCAGCTCTACGTCTTACTGGCTTGGTATATATTCATTAGCTGCTTTACAAACTAATAACAGATTTCCAGAGTTATCAGTCATCTACAGATCAGTACTATCATCTATATGTGCTACCCAGTATATTTAACAGGTAGGAGATTCTGATCACTGTTTTAGTGCATCTACATGTGCTACCCACATATTTAACAGGTGAGATATTCTGATCAAGGTTGTCCGTGCATCTTCATGTGCTAGTTTTAGCTTTATATTAAATGGGTAGCATGTTCTGTGGATTGAAAGAAAAGTTTTCGTTATTCATATTAATTGTTACTATGTTAGGCATTACTGCTAAACTGCCACTTCAATCACGTCAATTGAAAAATAATTTCCGATGATTATATTTAACATCAAAGCTAACAGTTATTGTTTTCGGCATTTAAACATACCTGTAGCACTTTTCGAGGGGTAGCACCGACAGATAGACATAGCTATCTATGCGCGCTATGGTAGGACATCCTGAGGAGGTAGCACAGATCGTCAGAACACCGGCCCTCACCCAATCTGACTTGAATAATGGGAATTAAATGTTTGGACATCCAGCGACAGACCCCTCCACATATAATCATAATAATAAAGTAATCTGTAGAGTCTTAATGAAGGAACAGATAGAGAGAGAGAGAAAGAACGAGGGATGGAGAATGTGATTAATGTTTTCATTGTGAAAGAATCAGTTACTGATTATATGATTACAGTGAAAGGAAAAGAGAATGAAGAGAAAGAAGTAAGGAAAGTGAAAGAAGCCAGATGGAGAGGAAAGTGTTGAATTTAGAGGACATTTTATTTTCTGCAGAAACAAAACTTGAAATTGAACTGTTGGTAAATGGAAATATTGTGACATTTTTGTGTGATTCCAGTGCCACTAGAAAAATCTATACCTGGAGTAATAATGTCAAAAGGCAATGTGTTAGTGAGGGGAGCAAATGGAGGTCTTGTAAAACAGCTGCCAGAAAAATAACATTTAAAAAAATAAATATATATAATAGATCCAGCTACAGGAAGAATATGTAGTCACTTAATTATATTTTCTCCAGATTATTTTCTAAATCTATTAGGAAGAGATTTCCTTTTTTTTTAAGTTGGGGATATTACTTGTAGGAGATAAATTAATAATCCAAATTGTAGATTTTCTTGGAACTCTTGAAACGGGACAGCTACCGAAGAACTATTTTGCTCAAACAGCAGAAATAGTAGTTCTAACTGAAGTATGTAAATAAGGTGACGATAAAATAATTATGAATTATTATTACTAATAGAAAATGCAAATTCAACCTTGCATGTTTTGGCAAAAAATGGGAAAATAGGGAAATGGTGACCTCTACTGGAGAACGAATAAGAGCATTATTACAGACAATGCAACTCCCAGGATGAACGGCAGTGTGATAATTCAAAGTATGTAAAAAAACGTAACATTAATATTTCATGAGGTAAAATGTTTCGCTAACATCCTATAGAGATGGGCGGCAATATTGAGCCACGAGCCTCGTCATGTCTCAAAAGGGGGGATATGATTACATAAAAATAAAATGATCCAAAAATTTGTTTGGCCTGTCCAATATATGTGCAAAACAACCTGTAAGGAAATATGAGACCACAAAGAGGGAAATAAACAAATACAATTACCCATTTGAAGATTTCATAGAATTAAATCAAAGTGAAGGGGGAAGAAAGAAGTTCTGTCTTGCACAAATAAGAGTTTTTTTTTTCCAAATAGACTGAAATGTTACCAGTGAAATATTCTGATATACTAACTGTTGCAAAAATAATTGCCTAGATTTGGGGATCTGCGAATAATCTATAGCGATAATGGAACACATTTTTTAAATGAAATAATTGATAAGATAGGACAAAAATTAGGGATACATTTAAAAAGTCACTGTGTATACCATCCTCAGAGTGCAGGGCTTGTGGAGAGACAATGGGATTCTAAAAGCAGGCTAAGAAACGCCATGGATTAGACTAAACAGAATTGGATTTACTGTTTGGATATGGTTAAGCTACATATGCATATCACACCAAGTAGTAGAATGGGGCTGACACCATTTGAAACAATCTATGGGAAACCTTACATCCTCCTACAGTTTAACATATTAAAACAAGAGGAACAATTAAAAACGGATTTATGATTTTATGACAAAGATGTTGTAGATTAAAGAAAGCAATAGAAGAAACAGGACAAAACTGTATATTGTCTTGATCTAGTAAACCATACATGCATATAACACCAAATTCTAATATTGGCTTGATTCTATTTGAAATAATGTATGGATGTAGATATAGAATTCCTTAGTTTGGTATACTCTCTCCTGAAGAACAATGTGATTAAAATCTAGTTGATTTCTTGATCAAAACACTGAAAAGTAAAGTTATAAATGCAAGCTAATATAATATGCCTGATGATCCTATATTCCTACAGGAAGGAGTGAGCTTGAAAGTAGGAGACTGAATCCTGATTAAAGCTATCAAAAGGGAAAACTGGTCATCACCCAGGTGGGAAGGACTATTTCAGGTATTCCTGACAAACACCAACCGCAGTAAAACGGCAGAAAGACCTAGTTGGATACTTTTATCACATCGTAAAAGTGGAAAATCAATATTTAACAAATGGATAGAAGGTCTGAGGAAAAGTGGTGTGCAAGTCTGACTACAAAGGGAGGTGAAAACAATAGGTGTCACCTGTCTCAACCTCAGTGAAGAGAACCAGGACATCCACTTTTCCATAGGAGACCATTTTGAAAAGGGGAAGAAAATGTGAGAGGTGATGTTGTTCAGTAGAAACATTAGGGTCCATAGAAAAACGACACATATGTTGAACCTTTCATTAATCTTAATGATCTATTTCCAGTGATTTCCAGATGTTTTTTTTTTAGGAGTTGGAAAATCTTTGAGCCTGAAGTTCACAACCAGACGGGAAGTTATATGGGTAAAAATGCAGTTGCATCCACATCACTGGTAAAAGTAAATGGGAGACTGAAGCTACACAGAGTTTACCTGAATAGTTCAGCAATTATTCAAATGGGACTAGTACACCTGAGGCCAGACAAGAGGGTTGTTTGTTTTGAAAATGAGAAAAACCTGACCACACTTTCATACCCATCTCAGGACATGGGAAATATATCACGAAGGTTTTGTACATGTACTTATTTGTTTGATGATTCTAGTACTTTAAATCACTCTCAAGCCACAGGAAACACCATAAGTGCTTCATATTTGAATCTGTGGACGTGATGGGAATTGACCTGCTGATTCTCTGCAGATCCTGGCTATACTCCCATCTCACTCCAAATTGGAAGGGTAGATGTGCCTTTGTTTAACTTCAAGATCATTCCTTCCTTGTATCTCCAGTAGAGATCCGACACAGCAGAAGGAGGAGGCTTGATGGTTTGAACCCTCATGACTCCATCTGGGGGTTCTAATGTACCCTCAGAGCACAAACCGTGGAGTGATGGAAATAAGGTTGTATTATGACTTTTCACATGGACCAGGTTGGTTATATTCATGCTACAATTAAATTATAGATTCAGTGGGTTTTGTCAATTATTCCTCGGCAGGTTTAAGAGGTATAGTAGCTGAAATGCATTTGAGATAATGGCTCTGCTAAATAGGCTAGTTTTAGATCAACTAACTGCCTCCAATAGAGGTGTCTGTGTGATTGCTGCACCTTCATACCACATAATGATGAGGATGATCCTGTGATAGCTGAAGCCATTGCTAATATTATTGCTTTTCAAAATGCAATTGACCAGGATCAAACATTCCAAGGAGACTTTCTAACCTGGCTACTAATGGGGCGATAGAAACAAATTCTGCTGAGAATCCTGGTACAAATTGGAATTGTGTTATTGTTATTTGCGATACTTACATCTTGTGTTCTACCCTACCTCAGGAAGCTTCTCACCAATGCAGTGACCGTTGCAGGATGACCATATTAACTGGACAATGTGAATTACTTTGAGTTGTGATGCTGATGTAGAAGATCATTTTTGAAATTATATCAGTTGATACTGAGCTCAATGTGTTAAAATAAATCATAAACAGGGGGGAAATGTAAGAAGAAAAATTGTAAAGACATTTATTTCAGTTGTTGTCATTTATTTTACTATGCTTATGGATAAGTATTGTATGCAAAATGATATGAAGCTGTGAAGATTCAGCTTTGCATTCGCATGCTCTGAAACATGTGGTCTGCCCACTGCCCCCCTGAGCAGGATAAGGAGGGGTCAAGAAGGGGTGTGATTGCCTCATGACTGCCAGGAATGTGGGAAAAGCTATAAAACTGATTTGTATTCGGTTAAGGCAGAGTGTGTATCTGCCGTGCCATCCTGTACAACTCTCCTTGCTTTGCAAGTAAAACTCATTTAATACACTACTGGCTTTTGGTTCTCCTTGTGATCATGTATTTATGTGTTTTACTGGTGTGAGAGGTTTAACCCCGACACAAAGGAAGCTTGGGTGCCCTACTTTCCATCTTTAGTATATGGTTAGTATATGGTAACTGTTAATTAATATTTTCTTGAGGTGTCTTCTCACCTGAACTGCATCTCCTTCTAAAGGGACACCCATAAAAAGTGTATGGAAACAGTAAGTAAGTAAGTAAGTAAGTAAGAAAGTAAGTAAGTAAGTAAGTAAGTAAGTAAGTAAGTAAGTAAGTAAGTAAGTAAGTAAGTAAGTAAGTAAGTAAGTAAGTAAGTAAGTAAGTAAGGAAGGAAGGAAGGAAGGAAGGAAGGAAGGAAGGAAGGAAGGCTGTTTTGTGGACCTTTATTGTAAAAGAACAGTTGAAATAAAACAAAGGATTGATCAAAATTAATGTTACATTATATTTTTTGTTCAAACTTCTAACAGCTTAGTCCAAGATTGATTGCATCTTGGTTATCCAAGATCTGATTGATCCTTTTAGAAAGGTTGAGTGCAATTAGATAAGAGCCACTGCATGCTTATGAATGTCTGATTGGCACCCGTCTTGTGAGTCACTGATTGAGGTGCCACATGTAAGTACAATGACTTAATTATAGTGATTCATGTAATTTTTGATTTTTTTTTAAATTAGACTTTTTGTGCAACTTTAAATGAGTCAAAAGAATTGTAAAGGCAATAATGCATCTGAAATAGTGGATTCCTTATCTACCTTGGTGCCAAAAATACCTATTGACTTATATATGTAAAAAAAGAAAAAAAAATACCATACAGAAACACAGTCAAAGTAGACAAAGGTACACTCTCCTTTAGTTTGAGGGTTTCAAATGATAGAACATATATATTTTTGTCGGTTTTAAGAATAAACTCAAGTATACAACAACACAAAAAATTCCAGACTCTTTTTCGAAAATGATGAGGCAAAAATGTAAAACAAAGAACATAACCCTTACTAATTTGTTAGGCAACAACTGCTTCTATAAGGCTTTTGTTTAAATCTTTCCATCGTGCATTGTGTTAATATACAAAATGCCAAAGCTCAGTTATCAGAGGTGACCACACCTGTTGATCAGTTGATCCAGAACATTTTATTTGCTGGAGCTGACTGCTACTTTCCCACTTCACTTCTGTTTTGGTTTATATTTTGAAAATAAAATTTGAAATAGATTTATTTGTGTTTCAGCACACTTTGTTTTAGATTTAATTGGAGAACCTGGTAAAGACCAATAGACTCACTTATAAAACTCTACATAGAATCCTTAATAAAAATTCCACCAATACTTAAGCTCAGCAAACAAATATACTAACGCAAATTTTTTTTTCCAATTTATAAATCCCACCCTTCCTAGAAATGTGCTAAGGTGATTTTCGAAATTTTCATGCCTCCTACACACCCTCATTCTGCCATAAATGGTCAATGCAAAGTACCTAATAAGAATTCTGGATAGACTTAAGTCGGCTGATATAGGGCGTAACCATGGCAACCAAGAGGCAGCGAAAACACAATTCCGCGGAGACTGAAATCGATGTGCTTCTGGCAAAGTTAAAGGCCCAGAAAAACGTTTTATTGCAATCAATCAATGTTTATCTACATAGGCCTATACACAGCCAAAAGGCGAGCCACATGCTTCAAGGAGTACCAGCGCATCCATTGTGGAGCATTATGCACGCGTGTCACTGTAGTATTTATATTTCTACTCTATATCACACGTCTTGCTACACACCTTATCACAATTAATGTACCTGTAAATGCAATTGCTATATACTCTGTGTGTGGATTTATGGTTTATGGAACAAATTTTCAGGGTTACACACCACCACTGAGAAACCATCGGTTTATGGAACCATTTTTGATAGTCTCAAAATTCTTGACTTTTAATGTCTTATAATTTTTTTTTTAATAATACGTTTAAACTTAATTAATTGATTAATAACAACTTTACAACTGCTATTATCATTTTATTTTGGGTTTTTTTTCCAGGAACTTGACCTTTATTTTGAGTTTGATGTCCCATAATAAAGTTTGTGTCCTAAGCTGCATTGCATAAAAAGTTAAAGGCTGCACAACCATGAGAAACTACAGCCTTGCTGTGGGACAGTTGAGGAGCATATCAGCTGTCCCTAGGACTGCCCCCTTATTGGTTGATGATTCTGTGTTGATGTGAGGTCGTTCCTAGAATCTGTCAGAGTCCCTCTTCCAGCTTGGTCATCACAATCCAAGTGCTCCAGTGACAACTTAGGCCTTGACTGAGGCCTAGACTTTCCACAGCTTCTCTAGTTCCTCTTTGAGGCCTTTTTTTGCTATGTTGCATATAAATGTGTCATGGCCTCTCACAATCCACAAAGTCTCCTTAATCCATTCATCTGCATATTGTATGGTTGTAACAGACCTCACAAACCCAATTTGTCCGCATAAACCACCATGCATGCTGAAAAATCACAAACCTGTAAAATATATATTTATATCTGCCTGCCGCTGCGCCACGGCTGTACCCTGCTTGTGTGCATAACGAGATGTACCTTTAAGCCAAACTACTGCCACATCTATGTGTCAAAGACGGCTCTGTCGGTGGCGAAGGCAGAGCGCGTCCCGCAACAACTTATCCAGGAGAGGAGCGCACCGTACCTCCTGCTTCGGCACTTTTACGCACAGAAATGGCTTCGGCCCCCATATATAAATTTCGTCTTCCCATTCTTCTCTACTGGGTGACTGACTTTATTTTTGCATGCATCCACGGCTTGGCGGTCCCAATTCTCCAGTTGGAACATTCCCTCTTCGCCTCCGCTGTGGCCAGGTCCTGAGACCACGGCTCAAAGATGCCTGCACCTCGCCTGCTCAGAGCGGTTGCTTTTTCATTTTATTTTCACCTGTTTCGGGAGTTCTGACACGCTGTGCGTCACACATGTTATGCTTTCATGTGTGCATATTAAATCCAAGAGTACAAAACATTACACAGATCGTAGGATAAGGCTAGAAACACACATGAAACGTTATTATGCATCATAAAAAATTGCACTCAGAAACAAGTGTGCAGGGCTTTTTTTTTTTTTTTTTCGGGCGGTGATCACGGTGAGACGCTCAGACCCGCACTGGCCATCACGTGAACGCGGTATGGCGGTAATCCGGTTACCACCCCAGGCCTAGTGCTGTAAACCACAAAAACGCATATGTGTGTGGATGTGTGTAAGTGCGAGGGTCTACAAGTGTGAAAATGTGGCTTAAATCATCCAATGTTGTGCTTCCAGTTTCCCCATGTCCAAAATGTGCATTAGCAAAGGTCATAGTTTGGTTAAAGTTTTGCAAATTTTTTCGGCAGGTTTTTTCTATAAATCACAATGATTATATAGAAAGTGACTCACGTAATTTTCAGATTCCGTTTTTTGCCTAAGAAGGCTTTATAAAAGGAGGCCCCAGATCATTGCTGTTAGACTATGATGCATAATGGCCTATGACTGGAACACAAATTTAGAAAAGCAGAAATACTACTTGTTGTAGACTAAAAACCAATAAAAGTGATCTTTTTTTGTCCCGTGCTAAAGTCCTGTGTGTTATATAAAGGTCCAAAATGCAGGCATGGAGAAGGCAGTTTCAGGTGCGAATGGAAGATGTTTAATGAAACAATAAAAAAACACAAGCTGGGGCTAGTTGAAGTTATAAATGAGAACAACAGAACCAAACCGGATGTGAACACATTCATCCACTGAGATGAGAACCAGGTGAGTGAAGCACAAGACTGAGACAGCTCTGGGAAACTATGGGAAGCAGAGACTGAACCAAATAAACAGCAAAGAAAATGCAGATTAGGGAAAATGTATTAAAACGGTAAACCAAAAAGACAAAAACACATGAATGATTTAAGGTACACATACAAAAAACAAAATCCTTACCATCTCAAAATCAAAGTATTTAAAATCATGATGTCTGTATATATTGATTTTATTGCACAGTGCTACGGTAGCACTGTTGCATGCATGGGTTCCCTTCGGGTACTCCGGCTTCCTCCCGCAGTCCAAAAACATAACTGTTAGGTTAATTGTTCTATCTAAATTGCTGGAGATTGGCACCAGCCCCCCGCAACCCTGCAGAGGATGTATGGGTATAGATAATGGACAGATGGATAGTTAATGTAGATCTAAATTTTGCAATGCCAATAATTTCTACTCAATAATTTCTTGAAAAAGCACTTTCATTCTGGGTTTTTCCTTGTTTCCTATACGAATATATGCACAATACTGCCAAAGGGGGTCACTCACCCAAATCATTGGATTCAGGTCTTCCAATCACTTCCATGGCTACTGATTTATAACATCCAGACAAGCAGGCTAATTCTACAAACATTTTAATGGGTCAGTCTCAGGATCTATGTCAATTCCAGCTTGATACCATGATAGGGTGCCACCTGTGCAATAATCCCAATCATGAAATTTCATTCCCACGCCTGTCGAGGAGTTTGACATCCTTGGTGTAAAGCATGCTGCCACTAGACCAACACGTCCGCAAATGAAAACGACCCTATAGGTCAATTGTGACGGCTACAAAAAACGACCTGTGTGAGCGTTTTCTGGGGACTCAGGCGCGGATCCAGTAGTGACTTGCTACCAACAGGGCATGCGCGTCCTTTCTCAGAGGAGCTGCCAAATACGCATGCGCGAAATTTATCTCAGTTCAGCCCAACATTCGTACTGGTAAAACTCAGTGCAGTTTCACTATTTACATACATTCTCTTGAAAAAACAAAAAACAAAAAAAACATTCATTATCTTGATTCCTTCATTCACGTGTTGCTAGTCTTATGGTTGTGGCAGGGTGGTTATCATAACGCATTAATTCCAGACGATCGAGTAATGTTTAGCAAGGTTTTGCATTTCATGGGGATTTTCATTTGTCTTTAGTGTGCCTTTTAAACTACATAGAACAATCTGTGTTGCTTCTGCAGTTTTGTCTCTTTGGCTTCTATTCAAACTGCATTTTTGAATACCCTACCATTATGATTTTATTTCCATGTTTTTGTATTGCCTTATTTTAAATTCCCTTCTGACTTTTATTATGTATTTATTGTTTTCCACTAGGGTAACATATGTTTTTATGTATTGGAAATCCAACCATTTTTATATGGGATTGAAGAAGAGGAACATTTAATGACTCAAGAACTTTGTATAGAAAAATAAATTGTTCCACATTAGCATTGCTACCATTGTTTGACTCCCATCCATGAATGATAGTCCACCAGTAAACCTGCCTAAAGTGGATATAGCATATAAAAGAATATCAATAAAAAAACATTCTTATTTTATTTTTGTTAGTTTTCTCAAAACATATTTTAATCTCTAAACCTGGCATATTAAAGGTTCAGATAACTCCTAAATATTTTTTATTTATGGTGAACACTTCATACGTTTTAAAAAAATTTAAACATTTTAGCGAACCAACTACTTTACACAAAAACTAATGATTCTTTAGAATCAATGTTGCTACAGTTGTTTACTCTCATGGGCTTGGGTACTACCATCAAAAAGATTACAAATTATTATTATTAATAATAATAATTGCGGTATAGTGTATATGTATCAATTATTGAAATAAATTGATAAAATATATACATGTATTAAAAAGCAGACGACCATAGTATGAAGAGTTCTATAGCTTTTCTTGTCACTGATGTCTCTGCACTGAATAGCTTTCTACAAAATGTCTTTAGAAAAAAAAGCTCAATTTGTTAATAAACCTTAGTGTGTATTCATGTGCACAGTAATGTGTTGGCATTTTGACTTTCTAGATTTACTTCTCAGATTGTTTGAGTTTCATGCTCTGCTTTAACAGATGTTGGGAGCTTTAGAAATTATATAAAGTGATGATAAAATGTAAATCTATGACATGGTTTAGTTTTTCTCCCTGTATAATAATTTATGTCATATTTTATTCTTAGATTTCAGTGTTACTATCACTACCCTCAGCTTACAATCAGAATTTGAAATGTTTGTAAATGCAATATGGAACCTAATTTGTCCCAAGGTGTAATAAATCAAAGCTGCCTTTATTTTGTCAGCACACAAATGGTCCAAATATGCAGCCCACCTCAATTAAGACCTGATGATTGGAGCTAAAAGGGAGAAGTGTTTGGAGAGGAAACAGGGCACCTGTTCGCCTGTCATATCCACAGCTCTTCTGATCAGTGACTGGGAGCTTCCCTCTGAGCTGTTTCAATACTGAATTAATGATGGCAAACAAAGCTAAAGTGTCCTCAAAGCCCCTTGGTGAGTTCATTCTCTTAACACTTTGGTCCCTCTCAACTAATCTTCAGTGTCACACTTAATGAGATTTTCAGTTTGTAAAGTAAGTGGAGCAATAACTCCCCAAGCACAGCCCACCATCTCTGTTCCCACCATCTCCTCAAATGTTTTTAACCAAGCCACCTTCCTCTGTTCCTACTTAAAGTAAAGAATGCTTTATGGATCATTACTTGAAAACACATTGTATGATTCGCTGTGTAAAAGGAGGTGCACCTGCATCAAGCTTCTGTGTGTATTGCACATTATTAACAGTAATTAGTTAGAGCAGAGCCCCAAGGTGTTGAAGTCTTTAAGAAGTTTGAAAATTATAGCTTAATGTGCTCTCCAACGTTTGTGTGGTGCTAAAAATGAACTCAGTATTAACTTTGCTGGCATCTGTCAAGTGTTTTATTTAATACAGTTATTGTTTATTGTTGATTGTTATTGTTGATTGTTGTAATGCTGAAAATTATCTCTCAGCCAGTTGAGATAATCTATTTGAAAGCTATTATCCCAATCATGTATGTAAAATAACTTACAGAAATAACTTAAATAACTCTACATAACTCTGGGTTTTTAAATTAGGCAGCATTTTCAGTTAGACTGGTGCCAGACATTAAAATACAATGATTCATGTGTCAGACAATAAAGTAAAATAAATCTTTAAAACGCAAGGGGAACAATACTTTTTTATAGTCAATACTTACATTAGGTAAGCTATGCTTCACCAGCTCATGCAATGAATGATTCAATACTTGCAAGGTTTTAGTAGTTATGTAAACAAAAGGAAAAACAATTATTATTTTTTAAATTAATGCCTTCAGTTTCGAAGTTTATAGTTGAAATATGAAAGATGTAATAAATATTTGTGATGGTGAAATTTCAACCAGCAAGTCTTAAAGTAAACTCTTAGTTGTTTATTTTTAAAACCTAACCAGGAGATGTGAAAGTAAAAGAGATTAGGCCAGAAACTCAGTGTCAATTTGGTTGTGCGCAGGAGCCAAAAATGCACATAGGAGGCAGAATATTGCAAAAATAAATGGTTTAATAATTCTAATCAGATCCTAAAAAACAGACAAAGGTAAAACATGTGAAACACAAAGTAGGAACCAGAAACCAGAACCATGGAGGAGGCACCAGAATGAACTGAATCCAGTTTATACTGAGAAGAGCTGATCAATGGAACAACAGACAGGTGACAGTGTAATTAGCAGAGTTAAACAACAGAGACAACACCAGAGAACAGAGAGAAGAGACATATTGAAATGCATGGCTGAACAGAACTAAACATAAAAAGACCAGAAACTAAAAAAAAGCACAAAAGCCACAAAACAAACCACAACTCAACAAGAGAAGACAAAAACACTAAGATAAAACGAGAACAAAATCAGTGAGAAGAAACACAGAACAGGAAGTAAAGACACAAAACATAAAGGAACAGACTAAGCAACATAAAAAGCAAACTGCAAATCAGAAACATTAAATGGAACCTAAGCAAAGACTTAAAGTACAGAACACATATAATAGTCACAAAAATGAAAGAAACAATTAATTCAAATTAAAAAAGAAGTTATTATTAGAATTAAGTCCAATCTTTTGATCAGAAAGGAGGCCTGAAAAAAACGTGTTTAGAAAATGAATCTTGTTCTGACCTCTGGCATCTACAAACTCTGTACTTCATAAAACAAATATGTTTGTACTTAATTTTTAAGTATGAGTTGTTCTTTTGAAATGCAGTTTTTTTGTAATCTGTGTTTAAAACTCTGGACAAGTTTGTTTTGAGCATAATGAGAAAGTAGTAAAACGGCTGTCATGCGATTGTTTTAGACCAATGCAGTGCCCGCATTTAGTAAACAGATTCCAACATGGCGACATACATGGATTTTGAGAGAAGGAGGGAAGGTGAGGAAAAAAACCCTAGAAATTCTACATAGCTTATTGAATGTGAATCCTGTTCAAACATAAACAGGATTTCACACTTACGTTATGGAATACGTACAGGGACGCCATCACTTACAGTAAGTATGCAACACAGTAACATAGCCACTTGCAGTGTTACTATAAATATGGTTTCTGATTGACTAATTTATTTTGACATTTGTTTGGATTGTGCAGGGACCTAGACTGGTGTAAACCTTATTCATAATAAAGGCCTTTGTATAAATGTTTATCTTTATGTTCATAAAGGTGATCGTTTCCAATATGCTTTTAAGATGCACAAATAGAAATAATAGGTTAAACAGAAGACTCTGTATATATCTTTGTTTTATTCACATTCATTCCTTACAGTGCAGTAATTAATCATCACAGGGAAAACCAAGGACTTGGTGGTAGATTTCAGCAGGCACAGACTCACCACACTGACAACTTCCAGGGAGTGGACAGGGAGATAGTGGACTGTTATAAGTACCTGGGTGTTCACCTGAACAAGAGTCATAACACTGAAGCTGTCTACAAGAAAGGTGCGAGCAGATTCTACCTGCTGTCAGGCTGCCCTATTCACCCTCTCCTAATCATTGTCCTCAAATGTGTCTCCCATCAACCATACCTGATCCTCCTTAACCTTCTGCCTTTATAACCCGTCACTTCCCCTCACTCAGCGCCGGATCATTGTTGATGTATACATAGTGTGTTGTAGGCATGGGCCGGTATGAGATTCTGACGGTATGATAACCGTAGGCAAAAATATGGTGGGTTCACGGTATTATGATTACAGCTCTAAAATGTGTATTTTGAATGTCTGTATTAGTTTTTTATTTAAGGAAAAAACACTTTTTAGTGAGGCAGATATGGCAACTAACTAGCATGCTAAGATAAATCATCATTAGCATGCTAGTTACCATTATCTGCCTCAATTAAAAAAAGTTACTAAGGATAGAGATGAAGAAAATATAAGATTAGGTAGTTACCATATCTGCCAAGGTAACAAGCTCATTTCACTAATGTCAGACGCTAACACGCTCCTTCATTTCAAGACAGCATTAACTTTACCTTGAATTTAGCATACAACGATGGGTGGTGCTCCCAAACATATGTAATCATATTTGATGTATTGCCTCCTCGGGCTGCCACGGTTCTCAAGCACGTTTTGCACGTCGGGTGACCTTCTTCTTCCAAGCCGTGACGGTCTGGCTTTTTAAGGTCACCGAAGTTTTCTCAAACATCCGCTTAGAGACGGTGTAAAAAGTTCAGTCATCACACAGCATGCAGTGCTGTCACTCACAACAAACGCAGGTGTGCGGGGGGAGGGGACGGCGCTTCGCGCTGCAGCTTCATGAGGGATCTTCACTTTCTCCCTGACGAGACGCACATGAAAAAAAAATGCTTATACCACAGGGGTGGTGTGACGGAAAAGTTTTTGTGGTTTTGAAACCTTGACTTTTTCATACCGCGGTATACCTTGAAACCGGTAACCGGCCCATGCCTAGTGTGTTGTCCTGCTGTTATCCTGTCCTGTTCTTCCGATGTCCTGTCTCTCCGTTCCTGCCATCATCATCATCATCATCATCATCATCATCATCATCATCATCATCATCATCTCCTCCACCAGCAGCACTCTCCAATAAACATCTTTACACTTTACCCAAGACTGCATTTAGGTCCATGCTTCACACTGCATATCCTGACAGAAGAATCCAGCCTTAAAGATGGACCCAGCACTCGCCCAGGAAATAGCTGCCCTGCATAAGAACATCTTGGTTAACCTGCCAAGATCTACGCCTCTCCTCACCCTCCTCTATGCATCTCCGGAGCTGAGGAGATTGCCGCTGCTCCCTCATCAGATCCCACCAACGTAGCACCCCTGCCTGCCTGTTCAGTCTCTTCCTGTCTGGCTGCGTCGGTCAAATCAACATCCGAGATGGAGGATGACCCAGAGCAGCGGTCCGCCTTCCTTGGGACAAGGCTGACGTTCTGTTCCCGAATACCAGACCCCGATGACATGAGTCCTTCCCACCACCTCATCGCAGACAGCGGCGCCGTCGAGGCAGGGCCACTTCCGGGGTGGAGCCGCTCGCCTCCGGTCCTCTCTGCAGCGATCTGCCCAATGGCTCCGCCCACTCCTGCCAGTGAGCCAGTCAGCCAGTCTGTTCCTGCCAGTGAGCCAGTCTCAGAACCAGTCCCCGTCTCAAACTCCACCATTTCTGTGGTCTTCCTGGCCATCGCATTGGCAGCTCTCCAGCATCTGGCATCTCCCCATGGGTTGCCAGAGTCCCTGGAGATAGTCAGGGAGGACCCGTCTCCCGCAGAGAGAGTCCCCGGAGAGGGTCAGGGAGGACCCGTCCCTATCGCTCGAGCTCCCAGGGAGGGTAATAGAGGACCCGTATCATCACTAGAGCTCCCAGGGAGGGTCATGGAGGACCCGTCCCCGTTGCTAGAGCTCCCAGGGAGGATCATGGAGGACCCGTCCCCGCCACTGGAGCCTCTTAGCCGTCGACAGCCAGCCTCTGAGCTTCCAGATTTAGCTCAGCCAGCCTCCGCGCCACCAGATTTGGCTCAGCCGCCCTCTGCGCCGCCAGATTTGGCTCAGCCGGCCTTCCGCCGCCAGGTTCGGCACATCATCCGCCCGACCGCCGCCCTGTCAGGGGCCACCCTCCTGGCCGGCTGCCAGACCTCCAGGTCCTCAGGGACTGCCCACCTGGCCGTCCGCCAGACTTCCAGGGGCCTACCCACAGAGACTCGTCACTTCCCCTCACTCAGTGCCGGATCATTGTCGATGTCTCCATAGTGTGTTGTCCTGCTGTTATCCTGTCCTGCTCTTCCGATGACCTGTGTCTCCTTTCCTACCATCATCATCATCATTATCATCATCATCATCATCATCATCATCATCACCTCCTCCACCAGCAGCACTCTCCAATAAACATCCTTACACTTTACACGCGACTGCGTTTAGGTCCATGCTTCACACCGCATCTCCTGACACCTGCTGAGGAGACTGAGATAAAGCTTCAGCTTATCTACAGCTGAGAGGAAGCAGAAAAGATCCTCAGAAAGGCCAGCTCTGTCCTAGCATGCCCCCTCGACCCAGTGCACTGTTGTTGATGTCTCCTACCCCATCCATAGAGCTGTTGCTGAGCTTTAGAGCTCCAATAGAGACAGACTGTTGCATCCTAGGTGCACAAAGAAGCGTTACCACATAACCTTCATCCCAGCAGCTCTAAAGGTCTTTGCACACCGGGTCCGTTTTTTTCGTGTGATAAATTCGCACAACAGTATTTTCTTTCGAATCAACGTCAAGTCAATGGGGACGTGCACACCACTGACGAAATTCCATCCTGCGAATTTGAGAGTTTTATATTTTCAGATTGAGGTCGATTTTAAAAAAACTCGTATCCCACAGATAAACACTTGACCAATCAGAGAAGGTGTGGTGATGGTGTCATCAGAGCCGAGAGTCGCAAATTGAAGTGTCACTTTCATTGAAGTAACAAATTTTTTCTTCACCATGGCTGAGCGTCTGATCCTTTTTGTGTCCCAGCAACCCTGTCTCTTTAATAAAAATGAGAAAAACTACAAGGACAACGATTATAAGGATAATGTGTGGCGATCCATTGCCGAAGAACTTGGATATGAAGATGGTAAGTAAATCAATGTGTACAAAATAGCTGTGTAGCCATTAGCTCTCGATACGTCATGACTTGACACCTCTTGGAAATTCAAGCAGAAATGTACACAAAAGTTTACAAAACTTGAACGTTAATCAAACACATAGTCACAAATCCATAACATCTCAAACGAGATGCGCTAACTTATTAACCTGGAGTGCGTGAAATCGTCTTTTTCGCTAGATGTGATTTGTTTTCTCACAGTCGAAAAGGTTTGGCTACATGTTAAATAGGACAATTTACGTTTGGTTTATTGTGTATGTTATGATTGATTATAGAGGAAAATCATATATGTTAACTACAACCGCGATGTTCTCATCACAACATTCACTTCCTGGTGTTCTCTGTTGTTGATAGCGGATGTGCGGATTTTAGTTTTGCCGCCTTACCTTTTTTTAATAGAATCTTCATAATTTATTCGCAATTTCGCAGCGCGTCTGGTGTGCATACACAACACGTCGATTTCCGGCCTTCGATTTTTCGCAATTTCGTGCCGTTTATTTGCATCAGACCCTGTGTGCAAAGATCTTTAGACTGTATAATTGTCACTGCTCCCAACAAAACTCAATGAGTGTTTACATGCTTGCTGTTATTTATACCCTCTTCTCATGCCAGAATGTAAATTCGGACAGCCTGAAAGGCGGGGGTAAGCCGTATTGCGTCATTTCCTGTTGTCACTGTTGTGCTCCCTGTAAGCTGTTTGGTGTTCAGACTCTCTTGAATTGGTCTTATTTTCTCTGTGCTGAGGCCTTTCTAAGTTATTTAACACACAAGCACACTAAAACACACGTTTTGTGGTGGTGTACTTAACGTTTTGGGAACTCCTTGTGTTTCACACAGCTTTTCTTGGGGTGGTAAGGTCTCGCTAGCTCAGTTAGCTAAGCTTCATAGCGGCTACTCTTCTCTCTCCTGTTTCTAACTCTTCTCTTCTCTCTTGCTCTCTCTGTCAGATGTTTAGTTACTTCCCTGCCTCCTTTAGTGATAATGGTAACTGTAATAAATGTTATATTTTTGTAGCTTTGGAGGCGAGGGTATCAGAATTAGAAGCACGGCTCTGCGCTGTTGAAAAACCAGCAGATAGCCAAAGCCCATTAACCAGCGTGGAGCCAACAAGGAAAGAACCCCCTAACTGTTCTCCAGTAGAGCCCGCGCAGCCGGGACCTCAGGGCGGCTGGGTGACTGTACGTAGGAAGCATAGTTCTAGGACCCAGCCCCCGGGCCACCACCAACCGGTCCGCGTTTCTAACAGATTTTCCCCGCTCAGCGACACACCCGCTGAGAAGCCGGCCCTGGTAATTGGCAGCTCCATAGTCAGAAACGTGGCATTAGAGACACCATTGACCATAGTCAAATGTTTACCAGGGGCCAGAACGGGCGACATCAAATCCTACCTGAAACTGCTGGCTAAAGATAAGCGTAAATACAGTAAGATTGTTATTCACGCTGGCGGTAATGACACCCGGTTACGCCAATCGGAGGTCACTAAAATTAGTGTTGCTTCGGTGTGTAAGTTTGCCAAAACAATGTACGACTCGGTAATCCTTTCTGGTCCCCTGCCTGATCGGACCAGTGACGACATGTTTAGCCGCATGCTGTCATTCCATCAATGGTTGTCTAGGTGGTGTCCTGCAAACGATGTGGGCTACATTGATAACTGGAGAACATTTTGGGGAAAACCTGGTCTGATCCGGAGAGACGGCATCCATCCCACTTTGGATGGAGCACCTCTTCTTTCTAGGAATATGGCCAAATTTATTAGTCCTCCAAAACACTAACAAACCAGGGTCCAGACCAGGAAGCAGAGTCGTAGTTTAACCCACCTCTCTGCTGCTTCTGTACTGTTACCAACCCATTACCCTATAGAAACGGTGTCTTGCCCACAGCCAAAATTAAATGGATTAAAAGTTAAGCCAACAAAAGCAAATTATGGAAATCTAATAAAAATAAATACAACTTTGACTGAACAGAAAAATAAATATATTAAATGTGGTTTATTAAACATAATATCTCTCTCCTCAAGCCGTTGTTAGTAAATGACTTGATTTGTGATAATCACATTGATTTCCTTTGTCTCACAGAAACCTGGTTGCAGCAGGAGGATTATGTCAGGATAAATGGGTCAACTCCTTCCAGTCATTTAAATTTTCACATTCCTAGAAATACTGGGCGAGGGGGAGGAGTTGCAACCATTTTCCGTTCTGATTTACTAATTAGTCCCAGACCAATTGATAGCTACAGTTCTTTTGAACATCTAACCCTTAATTTTTTTTCATCCAAGTTGCAAAACATTAAGACCATTTTTGTTTGTGGTTTTGTATCGTCCACCAGGCCCTTACTCTCAATTCTTGGATCAGATATCACGTTTTTTATCTGATTTAGTATTAAATACTGATAGCGTTATTATAGTGGGGGACTTCAATATTCATGTGGATACTGAAAGTGATAGCCTAAATGCAGCCTTTAATGCTATTTTAGGCTCAATTGGCTTTACTCAAAAAGTACAGGGATCGACCCACTCGGGTAAACACACTTTGGACCTTGTACTGACATACGGTATTGAGTGTGAGGAAATAACAGTCCACCCACATAACCCGGTCCTGTCTGACCACTTCTTAATAACTTTTGAATTTACTTTAACTGACCATCTTAAATCTGAAAGAAAATGTAATTATAGTAGAGCTTTATCAGACAATGCTGTAAAATTTTTTAAAGAATCTGTTCCATTCTTACTTTCCTTAGTGTCTAGGTAACACAGTGGATGGCAGCAATTCTATCTCTAACCCTTCAGAAATTGATGGTCTGGTTCACAGCGTTACGTCCTCATTGCGTTTGGCATTAGATAGTGTAGCCCCCTTAAAAAAGAAAGTGGCTAGCCATAGGAGGCTGACTCCTTGGTTTAACGAAGAGTTGCGTACTTTAAAGCAGAATACTAGGAAGTTGGAGAGAAAATGGCGCTCTACACACCTAGAGGATTCCTATTTAACCTGGAAAATCATTCTGCTGCTGTATAAAAACACCCTTCGACAAACTAGAACAGCATATTTTTCATCATTAATAGAGGCAAATAAAAACAATCCTAGGTTTCTTTTTAGTACAGTTGCCAAATTTACACAGAGTCATAGCTCTGTTGAGCCAACTATTCCCCCAGCTCTTAGCAGTGATGATTTTATGGGATTCTTCATAAATAAAATTAATTCTATTAAAAATAAAATCATTGGCATCTTCCCAAACATGATTACTTCTTCCTCAGTAAATGAGCCAGTATCGGAAAGAACTGTAGAACCTCATTTGTGCTTAGGCTGTTTTGATTCAGTTGAGCTTTCGGAATTATCAAAAATATTAGCCTCATCTAAACCTTCCACTTGTATGTTGGACCAGTGTCCATAAGTGTTCCATTTGGTTCCTGGCCCCATTTTGGATATGATGAATCTATCCTTAGTAAATGGATACGTACCACAGGAATTTAAAATAGCTGTAATTAAACCTTTACTCAAGAAACCTTCCCTTGATCAAGATGACTTAGTGAATTACAGACCAATATCTAACCTTCCTTTCTTATCCAAAGTCCTTGAGAAAATTGTTGCTAATCAAGTCTGTGAGCATCTAAACAGTAACGAGCTGTTTGAAGAGTATCAGTCAGGTTTTAGAGCTCATCATAGCACTGAAACTGCACTGGTGAAGGTTACTAATGATATTCTCATGGCCTCAGATAATGGACTTGTGTCTGTTCTGGTTTTGTTAGATCTCAGTGCTGCTTTTGACACAGTCGATCATAATATTGTCTTAGAAAGGCTTGAACATGTTGCAGGGATCAAAGGAACAGCACTAGGCTGGTTTAAATCATATTTGTCTGATAGATTCCAGTTTGTTAATCTAAATGATAAATCTTCTTCACTCTCAAGGGTTACTTGTGGAGTTCCACAGGGTTCTGTGCTTGGACCAATTCTGTTCACCATATATATGCTCCCAATTGGTAGAATCATTAGACAGCATGGGATAAATTTCCACAGCCATGCAGATGATACACAACTATATTTATCCATAAATCCTGATGAACCCAGTCAGTTAGGTAGATTACAGGCATGTCTGGAAGACATAAAAACATGGATGACCCTACACTTTTTGCTTTTAAATTCTGACAAAACGGAAGTTGCTGTCTTTGGACCAGAAGTTCTTAAACAGAAACTGATTAGTCAATCACTTCATCTGGATGGCATTAAATTGGCCCCCAGTAATAATGTAAAGAACCTCGGCGTTATTTTTGACCGAGACTTGACATTTAAATCCCATATTAAACAGGTTTCTAGGATATCTTTCTTTCACCTCCGGAATATTGCTAAAATTAGAAACATCCTGTCCAGGAGCGATGCTGAGAAACTAGTCCATGCATTTGTTACCTCAAGGCTGGACTACTGTAATTCTTTACTATCAGGAAGTCAACAAAATGCCATTAAAAGCCTTCAGTTGATCCAAAATGCGGCAGCAAGAGTTCTGATGAATATTAAAAAGAGAGATCACATTTCTCCTGTTTTAGCTTCCGTTCATTGGCTCCCTGTTAAATCCAGAATAGAATTTAAGATCCTTCTTCTTACATACAAAGCCCTTTATAATCAAGCTCCATCATACATCAGAGATCTAATTGTTCCATATGTTCCTAACAGAGTACTTCGCTCTCAAACTGCAGGTTTACTTGTAGTTCCTAGGATTTCTAAAAGTAGAATGGGAGGCAGATCTTTTAGTTATCAGGCTCCTCTCCTGTGGAACCAGCTTATAGTTAGAGTGGCTAAGGTCATCCTGAGCTATCTCTGTAGTTATGCTGCTATAGGCTTAGACTGCTGGAGGACAGACTTACCAATTTTCTTCACTCTGCTACTTCCTTTTCTCCTACGACTCTCCAGTTGTATTACAGTACATTCTGTTATTTCGACTGTTAACTTTGTTTTCTCTCAGTGTTTTTCTCTCCATAGAAGATATACCTGCTCTGGTATCCTGCTTGGCTGCAATGCCCTGTTGGACGGGGGGCATCGACTGGGATGATCCTCCCAGTAACTGAACATCCACTGTGTCCTGTTATCAAATTTTTACTTTCTGTAACATAGAAAGTTCTCTTATATCAGATCTTCTGTTCTTTCTGTGTCTCTGCTCTGTCTTCTCAAACCCCCAGACGGTCGTGGCAGATGGCCGCTCCTACTGAGCCTGGTTCTGTTGGAGGTTTCTTCCTGTTAAAGGGGAGTTTTTCCTCTCCACCGTCGCTACATGCTTGCTCAGTATGAGGGATTGCTGAAGGATTGCTGTGGTTGGAAAGTCTGCATCAACGGGGCCCAACCTCACGCCAATGACTGACGCAATCTGCTGGGATTCCTTAAATAGGAAACTTTTTAACTGATTGTAATGTTTGTTTAAATGTATTGAAATGACTTCTTGTTAAGTGCCTTGAGATGACATCTGTTGTGAGTTGGCGCTATATAAATAAACTGAATTGAATTGAATTTAAAATAACATTCCTGCTGTTACTGATCATCTCTTTTAATTGCATGTTTTTTATCGCTTTTTGTAAATAGTCTATTGTTTAATGGACAATTACACGTATGCACATTTTGTAAATATTGTAAATATTTAGAAATTATCCAGCTTAGTTGCACATTTCTTGAACTAAAGTATGCCATTTGTAATAACATTACAGTATTTTATTGTGTTGTAATTTTGCCCTTAGTGTACAGTATAGTATTCTTAATCGAATTTGTATATACTACATTTTCATCTTTGTGCGAATTGTGTCACTTTGCTGCTGTTATATTTGCATTTCCCCAGTGTGTAACAATCTTGGCCCACTCCTCTTGACATAACTGGTGTAGTTGGTCAGGTTTGTAGCCCTTCTTGGTCACACTTGCCTTTTCAGTGCCGCCCACAAATTTTCAATGGTATCGAGATGAGGGCTTTGTGATGGCCACTCCAATACTTTGACTTTGTCCTTCTTAACCCAATTAGTAAATAATTTTGAGGTCAGTTTGAGGTCGTTGTCCATTTGGAAAAAACAAATATATATATATATATATATATATGTGTGTGTTTTTAGAGCAGGATCATGTAGGCCTACAACCCTGCTGCCTCTTCTGCTATTAGCAGTGTATTTTGGATTTTCTCCCTCGGTTTCTCCAGCGTCTGCTGCTATTTCCGTGGGTTTTTACACTCCTGTCTCCTTTGTTACCATTAGAGGTGTTTTAAAAACCTCTACTACCGCCACTATGTCGCGTTCTCATACCCCGGACACGGTGGAGCAAAGCATCGGGCCAGATATGTGCTGCTTGTGGAGACTCATGGCTAACAGCCTCGATGTTGCTGCGTGCTGTAGAAACAGCAGTATTTTGACCCCCTTTGCTACCGCCTGCCCCTCCCCTTCTCCGTTGAAGCAGAGCATCGGGCACTTTATGTGCTGATTGTGTACCATCATGGCTATCAGAAGCAGCTGCGGTGTTTTGAACCCCACTGCTACCGGCTCCCACCCCAGACAAGCTGAAGCTGTGCCTTGAGCCCATTATACGCGACTTGTGGATTATCATGGCGAACGGACTGGCTGTCACTACGCACTGAAACACTTTTTGTCTCTTTGGATGACTGGATATATTCATCAGAAAGTGAATATTCTTCCTCAGAATCTGAATCAGCAATTACTGGATGAAGTGCTTCATCAGCTGTGAACAGACCTCTCACCATAGAAAGTTTTCTCTCTACAATTATCTCTCTCTACGCTCTACTACTATGACTCCTCGACTTCAACCTTTAAATACTCCAAAAATCTCCATGATAACATACCCACAAATGTTGCTCAGATTGAAGTTATAGATGTCTGCCATTTTTTGGTGTAAAGTAGTAATTACATAAGGGATAATATTTGCAGCAGTGGCTTGTTAAATTCAGGAATGTTGTTTGTCGCAATCTTGTGATTTCGTCGCTTAAGGGGTTAATCCAATTCCCGGTGGCTACCCCCCTTTAGCATCCATGTCTGCGCATGTCTTGGTTTCTACCTATGGCAAGAAACTAACACATGACGTCCCCCCTCCCAATTTATGATAAACAGTGTTTTGAAGTGATTCTCTGAAGTTTGTTTGTTCCATCCCCATATCATTAATTTTGTAAGATGGGTAGTAGTTAGTTTGCATGCTTTAGAATAGGTGGGAATTATTGACGAAATTATTTGGCAGTAAGGTTGATCTATTTTTTAAATAAATTGTGGGTGTCTGGCATAATTCTTTCCTAATTAAAAGGAGCTGGTGCCCCAAACTTTCATTAATAGATTAAAAACTTGAACTTCATCAATAATTATATTAATATTAAATAATTGATCATAATTATTGATTGTAATGTAAACCAGACATTGATTGCACACTGTGTCACTCACTTTTTCACTCTTTTGCCTCCAAGTAATCTGTTTATTATGACTGAACAGTTGCATTTTTGTTTTGTCAACCCACAGGAAATGTCTCCAGAAGTTCTGATGTTTCTCCAAATATGCCACAACTACGTCTTTTGCCATTATTCAAACAGTGTTTGGCATAACCTTGTTTCTTTAGAGATCTACAATCATTCCCTTTGCTTTGTTGACATTCACAATAAAAGTTTCCACACCATGCCACAAAGCAGTCCACCACCTCTCTGTACACAGCATCTTGTCCATCTCTGATACGCCGATGACTGCAGAGTCATCTGAGTATTTCTGCAGATGAAATGTCTCTTACTTGTACTGAGAGTCATCAGACTTTGCCGCCATAGCCACACCCTCTTTAAAAATGCTTAGTACTAGACACCAATTTACACTAACATGTTTTCAGTCAATTTGAAGAGTTTGATGTTGATTAGGTAAAGGGAGTCAGATATGGAGCTTCCAAACTAAATATTAAACTTTCTGTTCTCAGGATGAGAATGAACCTATGATTGTGTTGAGTGCTGGTTTGTGATGACAAACAGAATGTCTGATACAGCTCTGACCCTTTGTGTGGAAGTCATTACACCTTTGTGTTTCATGGTGAGAAGCAAAACTTTGAGGCTTGGCAACACCCACATGATATGATGTGTCAAAAAGCTTTGAACAATTTTTGATCCCCAATGCCGTAAGACATGGGCTCCACAGTGGCGCAGTTGGTAGCACTGTTGCCTTGCAGCAAGATGGCCTGGGTTCTTTCTGCATGGAGTTTGCATGTTCTCCCTGTGCATCAGTTGCTTCTTTCCAGGTACTCTGGCATCCCCCCACAGTCCAAAAACATGACTGCTAGGTGAATTGGTCTCTCTAAATTACCCTTAGGTGTGTGTGTGTGTGTGTGTATGTGTGTGTGTGTGTGTGTGCGCGCGCGGGTGCATGGTTGTTTGTCCTGTATGTCTCTGTGTTGCCCTGCGATAGACTGCCGACCTGTCCAGGGTGTCCAGTGCCAGTCAATGACTCAATGCAATATAAATAAACTGAATTGATTTGAATGTGCAACGGGAACTTAAAAAGACTCTGAGGCATGGTAAGGTGGAGTACAAGAGGAAGGTAGAGAAACAGGTGGAGAACAAAGACATCAAAGGGGTGTGGAAATGGATGAAGGCCATCACTGGCTACAAACTGAAGAACGCCCAGTCTGTAGAAGATGATGTAGCCAGAGCCAACTCTTTCGAATAGCACAACAGCAGGTTTAATACTGGTGGTTCTTACATTTCTAATGTTAATTACCAATGCTTATTTCTCCCTTTACATCTGCAGCTGCTACCTCCACTTCTGCAGATAGCCCGTATACTTCTGCAGCTGGTCTCTCCATGCCTATCTTTATGTCCACCTCTACAGTTCACTACACCCCTGTAACCAGTCTTTATACTTCTGAGGGTGTTTCCTCAATGTCTGTGACTGCTCCTTCACCTCCATGTATACGGCTGCTCCCTCCACCTACACATCTGCAGCTGTTTTATTCACCTCAACATCTGCTCCCTCATCCTCCACGTCTGCAGCTGCTTCCTCCACCTCCATGTCTGCAGGTGCCTCCTCCACCTCCATGTATATGGCTGCTCCCTCCACCTCCAAGTCTATGGCTGCGTACCTCACCTCCAAGGGTACTTACTCCACCTTCCACACCTGTGCTGCCCCCCCTTCTGGTTTGTAGAAATATGGAAAATGGTTGTCTGAGGACCCCGCCAATTTTACCTTTACATACATTTTGAATGTATGAGAAGGAGAAGGGGGATGGGATGGGTTGAACATTAGAAACATCAAAAAGAAAAAGCTACTGCACCACTGTACTGTCTGGAAAAAGGTCACTACAAATCAATACAAAGCTGTTTCAAGTCATTGCCTTTTACCTTGTGGTGAAACATTTAGATGGAAGGGGTCACTGAGTGGTTTGATGGGTGACAAAAAGCAGAGGAATCATTAATAGTCGCAAATCTCCAACAACAGGGACATGTTGGTTTTTTCTCCATGTTTATTGATGTTACAATTTTATCAATCAAAAATTCAAGCACTGAATATTCTAGAAGAGCTCTCCAATACTGGAGTAATGCTTCATTTATGTCGAGTTCAGAACTTGGAATTAAGAAAACCCTCATGCAAAAATTAACCTTGTTCCACCTCCAAGCCAGACAACAATTTGGTTGTTGTAGTATTTTTTTCAGTGTAACCATGCCAGATAGACAACCTATGTTTATTCAGCTTCGATTTCTTTTCCTTGCTTCTCCATAAATGTACAATATGTCGTGTTACCAACCAACTACAATGAAGAAAAATGTATTTACAAAGCATACTGTTGCACATGCAAGAAGTCAGATTCAACCAACTTAAAGTTAAAGAGCGAGAGCGAGAGCTAATGTATTTAGTAAAAAAAAAAATTTGTGGGTAAAGCTCAAATGAGAATTATAAAACTTCTCCCACTGAAGAGTGATCAAATATTTTAAGTCAATAATTGGTGGAGCAAGAGCAGTTTTACTGATATCACTTAGTGGTTTTCTTATTTTAAAGCTGTGTTTTATTTTGGATTTTTGCTTCCTGGTTCTTTCATAAAATATAGAGCTTTGGTTGACCTTTGTGCATATTTTCATTTGTTTTGTGGGATATATAGACTAAGTTATGAAAGCTAAACTGCTCAATCTAAAAGCAATCTAAATTTCTACAAACTATATACAGACCCTTTCCAAAAAATTTGAATAGCATGGAAAAGTGTATTCAAATTCAAATTCAAATTCAAAAATACTTTATTGATCCCAGAGGAAAATTAAGTGTTGGTATAGCTCATATAATTAATTCTTTAAGGAGTTGTTGTAGATGATGATGGCTGTGGGCAGGAAGGATTTCCTGTAGCGGTCTGTATTGCAGCGAAACTGAAGAAGCCTCCGACTGAAGACGCTCTGTTGTTGTATGACTGTCTCATGAAGAGGATGCTCAGGGTTGTCCATAATTTTTTTGATTTTATGAAGAATCCTTATTTGCATCATCATCTCCAGATTTTCCACAGTTGTCCCAAGAACAGAACCAGCCTTCTTTATCAGGTTGTTTAGCCTTTTTAAATCCCTGGCTCTGATGCTGCTACCCCAACAGATGACGGCTGAAGAGATTACACTCTCCACAACAGACTTGTAGAAGATCTCCAGCATCTTGCTGCAAACCTTGAAGGACCTAACTTCCTCAAGAAGTACAGTCTGCTCTGTCCCTTCTTGTAGACGGCTTCACTGTTGCGCCTCCAGTCCAGTCTGTTGTCAAGGTGAACTCCGAGGTATTTATATTCCTCAACCACCTCCACTTCTTCTCCCATGATGGAAACAGTGTTTGACTTATCCCTGTTTCTTCTGAAATCTACAATCATCTCCTTTGTTTTGTTCACATTCAAGGTGAGACGATTGTTTCCACACCATGTCACAAAGCGGTCCACCAGCTCTCTGTATTCAGCTTCTTGTCCATCTCTGATACACCCGACAATTGCAGAGTCATCTGAGTATTTCTGCAGATGACAGGTCTCTGATTTGTACTGGAAGTCTGAGGTGTACAGAGTGAAAAGGAATGGTGAGAGTACGGTCCCTTGTGGTGCTCCTGTGCTGCTGACCACCTGGTTTGACACACAATTCTTCAGTCTCACAAATTGTAGTCTGTTTGTCAGGTAGTCATTGATCCAGGCGATTGTTGAGGGCTCCACCTGTGTCTTCAGGAGTTTCTGACAAAGCAAATCAGGCTGAATTGTGTTAAATGCACTAGAGAAATCAAAGAACATGATCCTCACAGTGCTGCCTGCTTTGTCCAGATGACAGTGGGTTGGTTGAAGTAGGTGGATGATGGCATCTTCAACTCCAACTCCACAGCGATAAGCAAACTGCAGTGGGTCCTGATATGTTCTTGTTTGCTTACTCAAAGGTGCCAACAGGAGTCTCTTCAGGACCTTCATGATGTGGGATGTCAGGGCAACGGGTCTATAGTCATTGATGACTGATGGGTGAGTTCTTTTGGGTACTGGAACAAGGCAGGATGTCTTCCACAACACTGGAACCTTCTCCTGAGTTAGGCTAAGGTTGAAGATGTGCTGCAGAATCCCACAGAGCTGCTCTGCACAGGCCTTCAGGACTCTGGGGCTGACACCATCTGGACCTGCAGCCTTGTTCCGGTTCAGTTTCTCCAGCTGCCTCTTCACCTGACTTTTGGAGACAGACAAGTGGGAGGGGGAGGCAAAGGGGGTAGCAGCATTTCCTGACTTGGTTGAAGTCAAACTTGTGGAATTAGAAGAGTCCATGGCTGAGGTGAAGGATAAAACATCCGAGGTTTAACAGGAAAGCTGTTGATCAGAGGAGAGTGGGATGTCTGTTTGGCTGGGAACAGGAGAGGGGGATGCTGAGCTAGTTCCTGAACTGAACCTGTTGAAGAATATGTTCAGTTCATTGGCTCTGTCCAGACTTCCATCTATCCAATCCTTCCTGTCCTTAAAACCTGTGATCTTTCTCATTCCTGACCAGACATCTCGGATATTGTTCCTCTGTAGTTTGTTCTCCAGCTTCTTCCTGTATGCCTCCTTGCTGTCTCTGATCTTGACCTTAAGTTGCTTCTGTATACTCCTCAATAATTCCCTGTCTCCCTCCCTGAAGGCTCTTTTTTTCTTGTTTAGTAGTTCCTTCAGGTCACTGGTGATCCAGGGTTTGTTATTCGGGAAGCATCTCACTGTCCTGGTGGGGATGATGTTGTCCACACAGAAGTTTATATAGTCAGTCACACACTCAGTCATGGCATTGTTGTCCTCTCCATGTGCTTGGCAAAGAGTCATCCAGTCTGTGGTTGCAAAACAACCCTGCAGGGCTTCTTCAGCTTCCTGTGACCATTTTCTCAAAGTTCGTTTTGTCACAGGTTGCCTCTGAACAAGGGGTTTATATTCTGAACATAGAAAAACAAGATTGTGATCTGATTGTCCCAGAGGAGGTCTTGGTTTGGACATGTATGAATCATTTACATTTGCATAAAACAAATCCAAGGTCCTGTTTTCTCTTGTGGATCAGCTGACAAACTGTTTAAATGTTGACCATTCAAAATATTAAACTTCCATAGATTATAGATTCAGGCCCCTTAAACGATTTCAAGTATTTAGTTGGTTTTTTTTTGTACATTATTTGGGCTCCCAACTAATAAAACTCATGAAAACAGGAATTAAAAAAATAGAATACTGTGAAGAATTCACAGTATTCTATTCTCAGTTTTTACAGAAAAAATGAAAGAAACTAGGATAACATCAAATCAATCAAAACATAATACTTTCAAAACAATATGTCAACCTTCGATACTTGGTAGGTAATCCCTTTGCCTTAATCACTGCCTCGATATGGCATTGAGGCAATCAGCCAGTGATATTGCCTGGGAGTTATGGAAGCCCAGATTTTATTGATGCTTGCTGTCGGCTCTTCATTGTTTTTGGGTCTGGTGCCTTTCATTTTCCTATTGATAATACCCCATAGATTCTCAATGGGGTTTAGGTCTGGCGAATTGGTTGGCCAGTCAAGGACTGTGATGGCATGGGCATCAAACCAGGTTTTGGTGCTTCTGGTGGTATGGGCAGGGGCAAGGTCCTACTGGAAGATGAAGTCTGCATCTCCAAACAGATCATTAACAGAAGGAATCATTAAGTCCGTAAAACATTCTGGTAGACTGATGCGGTGACCTTAGATTTAAGAAAACAAAGTTTACCAACACCTGCACCGGACATTGCACCCCAAATTATGACTGACTGTGAATATTTCACACGGGACCTCAAGCAGCTTGGCTTCTGTTCCTCACCCGTCTTCTTCCAAACCCTTGGACCTTGATTCCCGAATGAAACGCACAGTTTACTTTCATCAGAAAAGAGGACTTTTGACCAATGACCAACAGTCCAGTCCACTCTTTCTGGACCTCTGACAGATTTATGAATGTTCTCCGTTTGATAGTCCGCAGAAAACCACGGTCAGCTCTTCTGCTGGTGCATCTTCTCCTGCAACATTTTGCCCTTCCACTAGACTTTTCATTGCTATGCTTGGACACAACACTCTGTGAACAGCCAGCCTCCTTAGCTACGAACTTTTGTGGCTTACTCATCCTATGGAGGGTATCAATGATGGTCTTCTGGCCAGATGTCAAGTCTGCAGTCTTACCTATATTGAACCTAACTGAGACAACTGAACCAAAATGAAGCAATTTAACGACACCTGGGAAAACCTGTGCAGGTGCTTTGAGTTTAGTAGATGAGCCCTGTAAAATTTGGGCAGATTTCTTCACAGTATTCAATTTTTTTGAATTCCTGTTTTCGTGAGTTTTATGAACTGGAAGCCCAAATTATGTACAGATAAACAACTAAATACTTCAAATATTTTAAGTTGTGAGCCCTGAATCTATAATCTATGGAAGTTTAACATTTTGAATGGAATTATGGAAATAAATAAACTTTTCCATAATATTCTAATTTTCTGGAAAGGGTATGTAGGTCTTAATTATGGTAACGTACCCCCCTAATTCCAGGAGATGTTGTTGTGTGTTTCTGTTTGTCACAGGAGATGGGCATTAGCCCCTCCTGCGACTCTGTACTTATAGGCAGGTATAGACGGTGGATGATGGATGGATGGATGGACGGATGGATGGATGATCTCAGTTATTTAAAAGCAAACCAAATGTCAAGATCGATACACAATTGAATTATATTTTTATTTTTATTCTTTGTTAGTAGCTGTTGAGAGAAGAAGGCAGGTAAATATGCTGGGATATGTAATCAAATGCCATCTTGTTACTGTCCGAATGTATGAAAGATAAAGTGATTAGTTTGTCATTTCAGATGTACTTTAAAAGTTGATGTTTCCAAATGATTTAAAAACTTGATTTCTCTTGTTACATGTTAACCTTTAATTTACATGTAACAAACTGTAACAAACTGTGACTCAAACTAACAAAGAAATTCTCCTATTTCCAGCCCAAGTCCAGCGAGGGGAAGGCTTTGATGGAATTTTTTTTTACTGATTCATTGGACTGAAACCCTACAATGCCTAATGTATCATGATATATTCAGATTTTTTTCACATACAGGTGAAACTCTAAAAATTAGAATATTAGAATATTATATATTAATTTCAGTAATTCAACTTAAAAGGTGAAACTAATATATAAGATACTCATTACATGCAAAGCGAAACATTTCAAGCCTTTATTTGTTATAATTTTGATGATTATAGTTTACAGCTTATGAAAACTCCAAATTCAGAATCTCAGAATTTTAGAATATTGTAAAAAGCAGGGTTTCCGCGAGGTAGTAAAAGGCAGCAAATTAAATTATCTCAAATTAATGTAATTAAAAGGTAGTAAATAAAGTAAATTGGACTTGGTAGTAAATTGCTTGTAAATTTGTCATCACCACTTCAATATATTGTAACTTTAATTTATGCTGAACTTAAAGAAAAAATTACGTTTGAATAAAAAACATCTTTATATGTGCGAACAGAATGGCATGACATGGTCTAGCGTCGATAACCTCGATTTGTTACACTGATCTGTTGTGCACATGCATGGTGTCGGGGCAATATGTTGACATTAGCGACTTTTCGTCTCACAACGGGAACGTTTTTTCCAATTTTGGCTCATTGATTAGGCATCTAAAGACTGGCTGAAGCCGGTTGTGGGAAATGATCGGTAAGTATTTTTTAAAGTGTGCAAAAAAACCATAAATGTTACCTGAAACAGTCTACAGTGATGCATTATTTTATCCACCTTTTAATCTTTTAAAAATCTCACGTCTGTTTTTATCTCTGGCCCTACTCTCACCGTTGGCAAAGAAATTGGTCATTTTAGCGGACTTTTATCTCTGAACACTTAGCTTTCCTCTGCACGACATTGGCTTTACAGACAACTTCAAGTCTTAAGGCGCCTGGGCTTTTTCAGTAAAATCTTGAATTTTGATAGCACTATTTCAAAAGCTTTTAGCTTAAATATGGTTAGAGATAAAGACATATTGTAAATTAGAAACATCTTCAGTATGACATATTGTATGTCATACTGAAGAAACATCTTCAGTATGACATATTGTATGTATACTGAAGATGTATATATATATATATATTATTTTTTTTTGGGGGGGGGGGAGTTTATTTTGTTTCTTTGGAGTTTTTTTAATATTTGCAGATGTTTATCGATCTAGATGACATTGCTTGTAGTGCTTCAGTGTGTGGTATTTTTCATTGCAAGGTACTGCACACAGACCTACTCCACAGGGAGTTGCTCACAACTCGTTTTAGCTGGTGATTTTAATCTACATGTAGATAACATTTTAGATCCTTTATCAACAGATTTTCTAAGTCCTGAATAATATGGATTTTAGTCAACATGTTGAACAGCCAACTCACAACAAAGGACACACCCTGGACCTGGTCATCACGTATGGCCCATGGCTGTCTCTGACCACTACTTTAATTCAACTTAATGCTTTTATCAACCACAGCACTGAGACAGCCATTTTGAAGATTTTAAATATTTTAAAATTAAACTATGATGCACAGAGGATGACAGTGTTGGTTCTACTTGATCTAAGTGCTGCCTTTGATACAGTGAACCACACTATTAGTTTAAAACAGACTTGCCTCTCTGGTGCCGCTCAAAAATGGTAAATTTAGATACCTACTCCTCTAAGGACCACAAGATTACATGTGGTGTGCCCACAGTCCTTTTTAACTTTTACATGCTCCCTCTTGGTAGTGTCATCAGAAGACAAGGAGTTAACTTTCACAAACATGCTGATGATACACAGTTGTACATCTCTGTCTCCCGATTACATACTGCCAATGGATGCACTTTTTAACAGCATTTTAGACATCAAATCCTGGATGACAGTAAAGTTTCTCCAGCTCCACCAGGAATCAACTGAAGTTTTAGTCATTGGTCCTGAGACTCAGAGAGATACACTTTTAGAACAAACTACAATCACCATCATTTAATCCTTCTTTACAAGTTAACCTAGGCGTGATTTTGGATTCTGAGCTGACTTTTCTCCCTCACATTAAAAACATTACTAAAATAGTTTTTTTTTATCGTTTAAAGAACATTGCCAGAATACGCACCATTCTCTCTCGGACCAATACAGAGACACTAATGCATTCTTTTATCACCTGTAGAAATGTTTACTGTAATGCCCTGCTTTTTACTCTTCCCAAAAAGAGTATCTCAGGTTTACAACTTCTACAAAATTCAGCAGCACGTGTCCTGACAAAGACCAGGAGGCGGGAAAACATTACACCTGTCTCAAATTAATTGTATTGGCTCCCCATATGTTTTAAGATCAATTTTAAAATTCTTTTGATGGTTTTTAAGTGTCTTAATGGTCTTGGGCCTTCTTATCTTTCAGAAATGCTTTTACCATATGAACCTTCACACCCTTTGTACTCCTCTGGCAGTCTCCTTGTCATCCCTAAAGTCGGGACACACACTCACAGGGAGGGCCCTTTCCAGTACTGTGGCCCTCGCCTCTGGAACAGGCTGCCGGAGGAGCTCAGGGCCCCAGAGAACGTTCATATTTTTAAGAGCAGGATCAACCCTCATCATTTCAGCCTAGCTTTTAACTGATTTTTCTATATTATAGTCTGTTTAATTACTCTGTGTGTTTTACTTGCTTATATCTTATCAGTGTTTTACTATGTAGTCTTATCATATTTATCCACTGTTTATTTTTATATTGAACCTGTTATTTTAATCTTTCTTCCAGTGTTTCCTCAATGGGAGCTTTTGGCTTCTGGAGCGGTGGCCGGCTGTAGCTGCCTGGGTGCTCCCTTTGTAGCACTTGGGTGGAGGTGGGGGTCTCGGCCTTGCCTCCTCTGGGCGCCCTGTGCCACTGCGTTGATGGTTTTTAAGTGTCTTAATGGTCTTGGGGCTTCTTATCTTTCAGAAATGCTTTTACCATATGAACCTTCACAGCCTCTGTACTGCTCTGGCAGTCTCCTTGTCATTGAGACACACAGAGAGGAAGCTGATTAAACAGATCCATCTCTGTGTGTCTCATGAGAATGTTATAAGTGAGAGTCTCTAACTTGTACAGTAAAATTGGGGCCCAGGCCACCACAGGACTACAGAGATGGAAACCCCGCCCCACACTCCAATCAGGTGCCCACATTCCAAGGCCCTAGATGAGTGGTAAAGTGATAGAGGGGGCGGACAGAGGTGTCTAGGGATGGGGACAGAGGGAGTGGGGGGCAAAATCCCTTCCCAGGGAACCAGCTCCCCCATTGACTGCAATAGCCACCCCGTTCACCAAGATCCACCAAGGGAGGGAGGCCTCAGGACATTCACCCGGGGGCCAATGGCCGTGGCACCACCAAACCACATGGAGGCCAAGGCAGTCCCCCCTGGCCCCACCCCCAGAAGAAGAGCTACACCCACCCCTACATTTGGTCAACACATTAGACCCCCGCCCCCCGCATCAGAGTGCAGTCCGAAAAGGGAAAGCAGCAGGAGTTGGAGGTTAATAACCTCCCTGCCAGCATAGGAGGCCCCAAGTGCCACCCATACATTGAAGGCCACTGAGCAATGTTTCCTCTAATTTTTCATCTGTTTGAGCAAACACACAAACGCCCTGAGCGGTCCCTTTGACCCCTATGACCAACATCAGATGTGTGCACTGTGGTCATGCCAGCATCGCATCCATCCAGTTTACATAGTTTATTAAAATAATCAAATTACAGCATTTCAATTTCTGTGAGAATAGTTTGTAATTAAGTACATTATCCCGCTTACAATGAAAATAAAAAAGATCTTATTCATGACCTGTGCAGTGTGTTAACACTGTTGTAAGTATAAATATTTCATTGTAACTGTGGAGAAACATGAACTGCCAAGTAAGCCAAGCTAACTATGAACTCAAATTTTGAAAACACATCTAAAATGTTTATATTTAAGGTTTGATTTGTAATATAGGTATTGGTCATTGCGTGAAGTTCTTGCTGTGCACTGGGTAAGAGAGTCCTGCTGTGGTCTGGGAGAGGGTCCTGTAACTCTTTGTCTGCAAAATACAGTATATAATCACACGATAATTTGTATTTCTGCTACTCATAAACTGGTGACAGTATTTAATGATCAATTTTCACAAAGGAACATTGTAAAATAAATGACACTAGATATGTACAAATCTGATTGAGGACTTAAATTTCACCTTATTATTTCCATCTATCCTTCTTACGTATCCAGTAGTTGTACACGTTCTCCAGGTTGATGGCCTCATCTGCTTGCAGCTTTGACTTTTTGCGCATCAACTGATCCAAATTGTCCATTTCAAGACGATTTCTCGATGCTGTTTTGATACAATTCATTAAACTAAAGTCTCTTTCACAGTCTGCACTGGATGCTTAAAATATAGCACAAATATCGATTGATTAGCTGCGTAAATACGAATGTGAATCGCATCTTAAAAGATTTATTCACACAGTATGAGCAGGTAAACTCTAGCCCTGCTTACTGAGAGGAGCAGCAGCAGCACTGCTATGTTCTCATTGCAGGTTAAATGCTCAATTCTGATTTCTTGTTAAAATCCATTTTTCATTTGTGGCGGCTGAAACAATCCGTGATAAAGTTACAAATTAAAATTGACAATACTGAGCCACTTTCTGAGAGGAATAAAACTAAAACTTCAGATGTTTTCAAAACATTCCATAATCCACTTTTCGTTAAAGAAAATTCCACCAAAACACTACAGATGTTCTAAATAAATGAAGTACATTTCACACTGCACGACCTTGGCGCTGTCAGCCGCTCTGTGCATAGACGAAAGCACTCTGATCCTATATAAACAGGAGGATCTGAGTTTGTGTCTGGATTAATTAAAAAAAAATTTTTTAACCTTAGTCTTATTTGCATACCCGTGTCTATCTTTAATCTTAACCCTGGAAAAGACTTCACTTGCAGACCACATAACCTATCGGGTTTGAGAAAAATAGAATTGTGCTGTTCAAACGGTCCTAAAAATCATATATGGGCAAAAATGTCACATTGGATGCACATTTTCCTCCAGCGTGAACATCAATGTGTACAATAAGATGTCTCACATTTTAACAAACCGACACACAGCAGGAAGGCCATGACAGCTATATAGTTACTGTGTTGTGTCAGTGTGTGGATCGCTGCCACGTTGGTATGGCAATAACCATGGATAACGGGTTTGGGCGAGTGTGTTTTTCTAATTGGACCGGTGCAGGGCCACCACTGAAACTGTAAATCGGTGCATATGCTTATTGTAATTAGGCTAGTCCTGAGGGCAGAGTGGCTGTTCCTGCTGTAAATTCGTCTTGACCAAGTCAAACACATGCCTACCACATGGATATAATGCTACTGTTGCTTATTACATTTTTTACATGTAGTTCTCTGTTCAGCTTGTTTGGACTAAATATTATTTAAAATAGACATAAAATAAATATCATTGAATATGTGTTAAAATACTATCATATTTAAAAATTGACAGGTAGAAATAGATTATGACGGGATTTTCTTGACCCTGTGATTCAAAATGACTGACAAAAACCTTTGTTTCAAATCCTCACACCAGTCCTGACTGGCCATCAGCTTTCACTTTACAGTGCACCCCTTCAGTGGCTCTTACCGATACAGGCCTATTTTAAAACATTAACTCTCCTGGAAAGAAAACAAAAACATTTGTTTGTGGGAAAATATTGCCTCTGCATATTCCTTTAAGTCAATTAGATCCGGACTTTTCAAGTATAAAATAATGCTTGATAAGTGTCCACATAGCAATTTTACCTAACATCTGTTGATGTCATATTCAGTGTCAGTTGAATATGACAATATCATATAATTGGTTTAAATACAGTTTACATTGTTTAAAATACACACCAACAAAGGAAGATATGGATAAGTCAACAGGGACGATGATGATAAATGGCATGTGAACCACTGAGTATGGCCACTAATTCTTTGTGTTAATCATGATTTTAAAGTGAGTCTGAAAATATCCCAGAAGCTTGGCACGCTCACTGGGCAGATGGTTGCACAAAAAAAAACAATAAAAGAGATTATTATTTTTAATAAAAGAAAACACTAATTGGTTGTACATTATTATAATGCTAGTGTCTTAAACTTTTGGCTTTCTTTTCTTTTGGATCTTTGTAAGCAAATTCTCTGTTTTGGGTACTTGTTTTCATTATTAAAGGTACACCAAAAGATGAGAGAGGTCTGGAATGTTCATCATAGGTACATATGTATGTATACTGTATGTACAAACTTTAAAAATAAATGAATCTTTCAATGCAGCAAAATATTATCCTACTTAAAAATTGTCATTCAGTATAGAAAAAAATCCTACACAAAGAACTTTTTCTTTCAACTTATAGGTACACATCAGTGGTACAATAACTAATGACGCCTCTAACTGTTCCTATGAATTTAATGCAGTTTAAGGATTTTAATCAATTATACTTTGCTTTTCTTAAATTAATTGGTGTCTAAGAAGTTTAAATTACTAAAACTTAATATTTCCTGGTGTATAAAGATTGCATGGCAAAAAGGCAAATTTTTCTAAGCAAATCTTCAAAATGTGAAAGCTGAGACAACATCCCATTCAAGTAATGGTGATTTGAGTGACTTTCATATATAAGGAAATTGTCACCATAAAATAGTGCTTTGCCTGAACTTGTTCTCAGAGCAATAATTTACCAAAAAATGAAAGCAACTGGAAATGTGACAAAAAAGGCAGACTAAAGACCAGAGTTGATCACTGGCACCACACACGTTTGACAGGATGATGAGTGAAGTAAAAATATATCCAAAGTAGCAAGAGAACAATTACAAAGAGTGGCATCTTTTGTCACCAATAAATATTCTAGTCTATATGCAAACCAGATGTTTAGGAGGTATGTCAGGAACAGCCTTTTCCTGTTTTACCATCACAACTGTAAACTGGAGTTTGCTAAAAGGTCCTGGGACCATTAACTTGAAACCATGTGCATTGGCAAAACTGGGCATTCTGGCAATAAACACACCAAGTGGGTTTGGTATTTAAAAAATGCTATTGTTAAGTTTAGTGGAGAATGTTTCATGTCCTTCAAAAGGTCCTGGTAGCTTTGTTAAAGAGTATGACCTCGATAACTCTTTAAAATTCCCAACAAACAGATAGAACTGTGGAGAAAACTAAAAACCATGGGGTATGTCAATAGGGATTTCACTCTAGAACATATGGCCAAATAAACAGAAATACTTCACCAGTCATAAAATCAACCTTCTGTAGCTGTCACAGTCCCACATGGGCCCGGCGCCATGGGCTTGGCCCGGCCTTCATTTCAGCTCTTAACCTACGGGTGACCTCACAGAGGCTCCGTCTATCTTACAGTCTTTGGTTCTAACCATGCAATGTATTGACTCTGATTCACACTCCATACCAGTAGGTGGCGGTAATGCACCGATGTTGTTTGCAGGCCATTTATAAACACAAAGAAGAAGAAGCATGCTGTGTTATTTGTTAGGCTAACTTGCATGCTAAAGGTAGTTCTGATGAAACTTTGGGAGAAATCCACACAATCAAGGGAATTATCAAGGTTTTGAGTAGCAGATGATGTTAGACATAAGACTTGTTGAGGACAAATCTGTTTAAAGGAGGACATAACTGGATTGCTGTGGATGTAAAAAGACTTGCTTTCTGAGTGGTTTGACAAAAGCGTGTACTGTGTCTACATTTATGACTGCATCCTTGATTGGCATACACACATCATTTAAATCACAAGCAGGGATAGGATGGTGGTGAAATTCAGCCCAGGAGTTTGGAAGTTTCTCTACCTCGAGTGGATCGTGGATTAGAATGTTTAATTTTATTTTCCATGAATGTCTCAAAGTTCCTGGTGCCGAAGCGAACTATATTTGGAAGCACTGTGAGGTTAAGTGGCCTTCCTTTCAAAACAGAAGAGAGCTACTGACATCTGGTAGCAGCTAGCAAATAATTAGGGATCAGCGAGTACAGCATTACCTGTATCTGTTAACCATATGAATTATCTGTATCTGTAGTCGAACTGGGCGGGGCCTAACCAGGAAGTGGGCGGGATTTAACCTGGAAGTGGGTCGGATTGTCTTGAAATGGGTGGGGCTTTAACTGGTATGTTATTTTAAGCATGCAATTGGTATGGGTCAATCAAAAATTGTTACATTTATTGCTGATTAGAAAACTATTTACATGACAGCATCAGAATTGAGCTTCAGATCAATGGTTTTGATCACGATAGCAAACAAACTATATACAGAACAAGTTTTGCAACAATGAATACAACACATGTGGTTGCAATTGTGAAGTAAAATGTTGTGAACAAGAGTTCGTCTTAACATAACTTTCTTTTCTTAACTTTTATTTTTTTTTCTGATCAGTGTTAAATATAATTTTTTGTTTTATTTTGTTTTATTTTTTTATTTCCACACCAGGTATGTGTGTGTCTGTGAGTGTGTGTAGCTTAATTTGTAATATTATTTATACCACAACTACCTTTATTTTATTTTTTGTAAAATACAGCAAGAAAGTGTCACTCAGTGCGTGACGTAAAAAAAAACTGGTTAGAGCCAGCTGATGGTATAAAAAAAAAACTCAGATGACCAGCAGAGAGGGAGAGAGTGTGTGTGTTTAGCTAATTTGTAATATAGTTTTATACTGCTACTTCCTTTTTGTTTATGAAATACAGCAAGAAAGTGTCAGTTGTTGTTTTTAGTACTTTGTAAAAATAAGTAGGGCATATTTAGCATGCATCAAATGTTTCTTGCCAACCACCATTAAACAGAAGTTTATTGCTTATGGTATTATTTTCAGTGTTTTTTGTTTTTTTTCAGTTTTAAATGCTTACGTTTTTGAATCCACCATACATTTCGAACGATCCTTGAATGCACCACAGGTGTGCGATGCAGCGTAGTACAAACAGATTCCCATTGAAAGATCAGTCTTATATACATGCAGATTTATTTTTTACTTTTGAATTAACATGAAGTACAAAACAAGTTCGTTTGTGAGTGGATGAAATGAACCGAAAAAGGTTTATGATTGGTCAGTGGACATTCAATTCAATTCAGTTTATTTATATAGCGCCAATTCACAACAGATGTCATCTCAAGGCACTTAACAAGAAGTCATTTCAATACAATTATACAAACATTCCAATCAGTTAAAAAGTTTCCAATTTAAGGAATCCCAGCAGATTGCGTCAGTCATTGGCGTGAGGTTGGGCAGATTTCCAACCACAGCAATCCTTCAGCAATCCCTCATACTGAGCAAGCATGTAGCGACAGTGGAGAGGAAAAACTCCCCTTTAACAGGAAGAAACCTCCAACAGAACCAGGCTCAGTAGGAGCGGCCATCTGCCACGACCGTCTGATAATGCTGCATACAGCCTTTCTGAGCGTCGGGAAGGAGCAAGCTGGGTCTCTAAACTGCAGGAAATATCGGCGACAAAGTTTCACAGAAAGGGTGGTCAGAAATGTCGCTAGATCTGTTGACACTGTTCTCTTCTCAGTGTTCTCTGTGTGAGTGAGCAGAGCGGGACACAGCAACACAATAAATCTGTCTGTGTTTACAGGGAAGACGCGCTGTGACTATAGCCTATCACAGAACGCAGACACAGTCAGTTACCCAATGATAATTTTTATTCAATCTGAGCACAGATATTAACTCTTATGATACTTGTACTTGGTAAAAGGGCTTTATCCGTATCGGATACTCGTTTCAGCCGAGTATCCAGTTCAACTCTACAAACAATATCAAAATAGTTGACAGCAGAATCCAGCGCAGCTGCTAGAAGTACTAATCACCCGCAGCTGCACCAGTAGTGCTTAGAAAGATCTTCTATAAAGGAAGATGCCTCACTCACGTACACAAGCAGACACATGGCAGGATCATGACAGTGACTCAATCTACTTTTGGAGTACAAAAAGAAACGTTCTGGCCACCAATCTATAATATGAATATGTACATAAAGGGTGTCAAAAAACGCAGATTAGACCCAGAAGTATGTAACACACTGACAAAGGGACATAAAAAATGCAAAGGGGTTCAATAAAAACTGGGCCTGCCCAAAATAAGCCATGGCGCACCCAGCTAAATAGCAACAACCTTTTGGATAAATGATAGATAGACAAATGATCCAGGTGTGTGCAAAACTACATCTAAACTGAACCCTTGTTTCTGTAGTTTCAGCTGAAGGATTGCTGTGGTTGGAAAGTCTGCATCAACGGGGCCCCAACCTCACGCCAATGACTGACGCAATCTGCTGGGATTCCTTAAATAGGAAACTTTTTAACTGATTGGAATGTTTGTATAAATGTATTGAAATGACTTCTTGTTAAGTGCCTTGAGATGACATCTGTTGGGAATTGGCGCTATATAAATAAACTGAATTGAATTGAAAATAGTTTCATGTTCATGTTGTAACTATATAATTTTCACAGATGATATTACTCCTAGGGCGTAGGAACCAGGGGGGACGGGGGGACTTATTTCCCTCAATGGAGAACCGTGGAGGAGAAAAATATTTTATTATGAAATATTTTATTACTTGCTTTTATTTTGAAAGACACAGCGATCTTATAAGCGACCCAGCTCCACCTTCATAGGCTAAGAGGCAGGAGTCCAGACACAGACAGTGACAGTCAGAAATTAAGATGAAAAGACAGCAGCAGCTCAGTTTAAATGAGTTTTTTTCTCCAGGGGAAGAAAAGAAAGAAATGAAATAGGAATTGGTAATAATTTTGTCAGCGGGGATTATATTTTCTGCCTAACGTTATGATGTTAAACTGATGTTGTGATTCAACATCTTGCTAGGTAACGTTAAACATTACTATTACACTTACAAGCCAAAGAAACTATGGTGGACTTTCAAGTACCAGAAAAAGCGCTTTAACACTAAGATGAGAACACTAACGTGTATAAGATGGTTGTTAAAGGAAATTTTTTTCATTAACTAAACCCATGTGAATTCAAAACGAGTAAAGTTACACAGACATATAGAACAGAGTTTGTCTGCTCGTCTGTTTTTGCTTGTTTATGGCATTCCCATCAGTATTTTTTCTACACCTTATTCATGTTCACCGTTTTCATACTTGGGATCAGATGAAGTTCAGCTAGAAATTGGTGAGGGTGAGAGAGGGAGAGCCAGCTCTGCAGAGCTGCAGATAGCTGCTACTATGAAGACTGAGGTGATTTCAGATTTGATTTTCAGGTTTGCCCAACCAGGTGATCTCAGAGAGGTTTTAAGTTGATTGTGGCCGTAGCGTCTTCAGGTGACAAACTAAAAGCTACCAGGAGGATGAGATGGGTTATTCTTCTTGTGTATCTGCTGTGTTTCAAAATGTTTACAAAAAACCAAACCAAATAAAAGTGTTCAAATTTATGATAAAAAACAACAATCACAGTGATCATTGTGTTTCTATAAGTTGCCGTGCAATTTTATGTTTCGATTAGCATAAAAATGCCAGCGACCTACACACCCACATTCTGACAGATCATCATTAGAGTAGGTGAGAGACAGAGTGAAAGTAAGAAGAATGCAAGTGTTTTAGAGTTGTTCTTCACCTGTTCGGAGCTATTTTCTTTTTTTTTTTTTTCCTGTTTTTAACATGTTGTGTCTGGCAGTGAGGAACTTATAATTGATGCCTGAGTACCAAGTAGAAGCCAAACAGATTTACTTTCCCAAGTGGCGCATTAGAGCTTTTGCTATAATACTCCACTTGATATATACTGTATGTGTAAGAAATATTTATTAGAAATGTCTGTGGGTTTTTTCCCCCAGATAATATGGACACGGAGATGGAAAATAAAGGGGAAAAATGAAAGAAGATGAAGAGAGGTAGGACAAAAAGCTAAGAGGGACAGGGGGAATTGAAGTGGAAGGGGAACAAATAAAATACAAGTAAACATCCTAGTATGCTTCTACACCTGCAGTACAGAGAGAGGGATACAACACAATGATAAAATAAACCAAACAATGCAAACTGAGAACTACACAACTACAATCCACAAATAGATATGTAAAAACAACAATAGCGCCACTGAAAAGCTCATGGTAACAATGATTACAATATGTATTTGTGGTAACCTCAGCCCAAGAGTGCATCTGTAAATACCAGAATCCCAACACCTGTGTGTGTGTGCATGTGTGTGTGTGTGTGTATGAGCACGCTGGTGCATAAAAGGTTTCTCTATATGAGTGTTCAAAAGTTGGTGTGAGGAGCCATCAATCCAGCTCACAGGAATCACTGCAGACACGAAGGACATCGTGTAGCCCCGGGCGGACCAACGCAGGGCTGACCGAATTTCAGTCCCACACAGCGCAGAGCACTGTGCAGAGAACGGCAAACATAACAACCAAACCCAATCAAACATACCAATAAACCGACCAAGGACTAAGCACACAAAACTGGTGATCAAAAAGGATGCCAGACCCGACCCCCATCGGGCCACCCACAGCTACCATACAGCTACACACAGCTACAATAATCCCCCAGTATACCCGCAGCGCATCCATCCCCACCCCAGCCCACAACAAGCACAATGAACACCCCAGACACATGCGAACCACCACACCCCATACACAGCACAGTGGCGCACCAAAACCACCCACCAGTGCATCCTCTCTGGGGCCTACCCCCATCAACAACCCACCTACAAATCACAAACCAAACCACCATGATCAGACCACAGAACAAAAACAAAACAACCCAGCCATGCCGTACACGCAAGGAAAGCTCCACATCTCCAGCGATCCCAAATATTACCCACCGCCAACACCTGACCAATCCAACCCAGTACCTAACTGCACAATGCAAAACACAATCCACCACCAGAGCACACCACCAGACCAGGCAATCCTCCTCCCGCACAGTGAGCAGAAAACCACCGACACCGTCCCGCATTCATACAGAGACCACAATTCTACGCCCCCTCCCTGACAACTGAGCCATGCGAACACCAATTTCCCAATCACCCAACACCCCCCGGACACAACACGATGAAAGCCCAAAGAACAACGGTGCCTGCAAGTAGGGCAGGACAACGAGCAATGCCACAGCAGATCCACTGATCACCCTGAACCAAACCTCCCCACCCCCACGTAGGAAGAACAATGTAACTCTGAAACCAGTAGCCAGCACGCCAAGCGAACAAGCAGCTGACAGCGGCCAACAGCTCTAGACAGCCCCAATGCTGACTACAAGCCAACAGGTAGTGATGTTACGATGTGTGCCGAGGCTACGAAGCATGTGTCAAGCAGTGGAGGGGGCATTTCCACAAAGCGCGTATCGAGGCCTGCTTCATTTAGGCGAGGAGCAGAAAACAACAACGTCTGAAGCCCCGCTCCCCGGCTGTACCACGTGACTGCTTCAGGAAGTAGTTCAGATTTTGCGGAGTGGTTTGACAGCAATTTATATCCCCTCAGGCTCCATTCAAAATGTGGGTTTGTGTAGGTTTGGATAGGAGAGTTTGGTTAGCGTTTATATAGTTTGGAGAGTATAGAGACAGATAGTTTGAAGATTTAGGAGAGTGAGGAGAGAAAGATAAGATTTGGGTAGGGCGACCAACCGTCCTGGGGGGATTTCATAGATTGATATAAATGTCCGGATTTTCATAATTTTTAAGGGGACTAATAAGCATACTTAAATTGATTGGTGCGATGAATGCAATACGACACATTTCCTCTCATCTATCGTTTAGATGCTTTCGTATTTGGTTCTGAACCGTTCCATAGACGTGAGAGCGAGCTTTGATGCGCTGCACCACTTTGTCCTTGGCTGTGCGTTGCGACTGTTTACAAGATATTAAAGCCCAAGTGTAGCTTTAGAGACAAACAGAGCTGGCATAGGCTATGTGTTTCTGTGTGTGACAAAAGTGGCAAAGATCTAATAGGTCCACATGGAAACAAATAATTCATCTATAAACTGACTGAAGAGGATGAAGATAAAATCTAAAAAATGGAGCAGGCATTATTGTTTTTCTGAGACTGCTGCTTTTTAATTTTATGATTACATTGAAAAGAAAATAATACCTGTTTTCTCAGAATGTTATTTCTGATTTTTGTTTTGTTTTTGTCAAGTAAAGCAAACTATTACTGTTTCTGGTACATTTTCTAATTTGGAAGAGTAATTATTTCTATTGTTAATTAATTTCTAGAGATTTTAAAGTCATTTTTGAAAGCCTATCTAAAGTTTGTTATTTAACTGTTCATTCTAACCACATAGAGAATGCATGCTTTAAATATGTTAAAATCAAAAGTCTGGTCACAGTCATGACAGTGTTTCAGGACTGTGCCAAGTGTCCTCTTTTTTTAGAAATCAAAATAAGGTCATAATTTAGGAGAATGATAAGTGAGAGGATGGAGCCTTTGTGGGAGCCAAATATTAGCAAGCTGGAAACACCCCTGGAGTATTGGGAAAAGCAAAAATTACTGTACCCCAATTTATATAGTCTAGCAGTTGTGTTTTTGTGTACGTCAGCATCTTCTGTGCCTTGTGAAAGAGTGTTTTCGAAGGCTGGTGAGGTTGTGACAAGAAAAAAGAATCGCTTCAAACCTAAAACTGTTGAGAAACGGCTATGTTTGAATAAAAATGTATTACCCCTGTTTTGTTATGATTTACACAATCATTTTTAGTGCCCTCTTCCTAGTTCCACAAGCATTTCCCCTTTTCTCTGGCTGCTTAAGCCCATGCCTTTTGCCTCAAATGACAGAAAAACTATTACACAACCTGCCATAACATATGATACTACCGTTTTGGGATAATTTACAGACAGAATACATTAAAAAACTATTTTTACTATTCACACTTGTACTATTTGATGTAGAGAAATATTTTTTTTGGAACTCATAGTCATTCCCAAGAACCATAGCAGACTTACAACTTTAATGCATCACGCATTAAGTGGCTATGAGCTACAGCTGCCTGTGATTATGTACCTGGCCAGTAGGGGAGTTTGTGTTCACATGAAGCCCCGTGAGCAGAACCCTTTCTTGAACCAATTGGCTCAAGTGGTTTAATGCCTCATGGGGCTTCATCTCACCATCACTACCAACAGGTACCCAACCACCGCAGCCCACACTGCCCAGGTTCCCATCTCCCCCCAGGCAAAGCAACACCTGGCAGTCCATTCTCAACACACACCGAACCGAGACACCCAAAGCAAAGCCCCACCCCGACTCCAAGGAAAACACCCCCATAGCACGTGCCCAGGCCCCCCCTATCCAGGAACAGCACCGGGCAGCCCGCAGATGCCCCAGACCCCAAACTGGACCCCCAAACAGTCGCACCGGCAGACGATGCTGAAAGGCAAACACAGGAACACTTGCCAACCGATACACAGGTCTCCTCAGGCCCAGCCAGACAGCTGCCAGGGATGAACAGGCATGCCTCCTGAGCACCCAGCCCCGGAAACCGAGTGCCACCAATGCAGTGGTGCGCAGAGGCATCAGTTACCGGCAGGGAATGACAGAGGGGAATAGGTACCTCATTTGGTGGGGGGCCTGAGATGCACTACGAGAGGGGGCAGCCTGATACCCAACCTGAGAGATACACAGTCACACCAAATAAACACTGGACGTCGGATAGACGTGCAGATGATGTCTATATTCGGTCCGTCGGTCCATGACCAATTCTGGACATCTATTCGATGTCCATACTAGGTCCACTATTTGGAAGTCCAACCATGACCCAACTTGGACGTCATATTTACGTTCAACAGTTGACCTTTGAACTGGTTAATTTTTTTGGACGCCATTTGGACGTCCATACTAGGTCCACTAATTGGACGTCCAACCATGACCCAACTTGGACATCATATTTACGTTCAACATTTGACCTTTGAACTGGGTAATTTTTTGGACATCATTTGGACATCTATGACAGGTGCAGGAAGTTTACTTAGGCATTTGTTTATTTACAAATATCAACATTGTTGCATCAACATGATTAATACAAATGAACAGCCAATATTATTTATAAACACGATTTATTATATGCATGCCTATTATTTTATTCTGTAGTTCATTTTCCTGTTTTTTTTTACTATATAAATAAACAGTTAAAAACAGGAAAATGACCTACTGAATAATAATAATAAATAAATGTTTACATTTATTAAATGAATACATCATGTAAACGCCACTAATAAAAAAAAATATATAATGTAAACGCCACTCTGATTGGCCGAGGCAATCTAGTTTTTTTTGTTTGTTTGTTTGTTTGTTTTTTTCGCTCTTACTCCGAACCACATTCCAGTACAGTAGGTGGCGGAAATGCACCTTAAAGTTAGATGCCACCCGCCAATAAACTATAAGAAGAAGAAGACCAATGGCCAAGGCAACACGGCAGACATTTCTGCAATTCAGTGTGTTCGAAGCATTGAAATAACACACAGCTTTTTTTCACGTCAGGCATTTGGCGCAATTTGACGTGAAAGGCATAGCTTGTCAGTCTGCATCGCTGGTGAATAACCCACCGCTTTTCTCTAAATTGAAGGTAAGTTTGATAAGCCTAATGAGTTCTATCCATGTGTACTTATAGTGTTAGTTTAGCCTTATTGTCTTAAACTCCCCAAGCCTGCTATAGTTACAGCAGCGAATGGCCAAGCAGGCCTTAACAACACACGTTTGTTTTATGTTAGCTGCACAGAACCCTTGGTTCATGTTCAGTTTCGATGTTATTTTAGCTGGTGCTCTTAGGTGGCGTTTCCGTCCTAATTGTGCTTTTAAACGAAAGTTTGACTTGAGTACGTTCACAAAAAGACCAAACTAGCTGTTGAGCTCAACAAAGCTACAGGTAAATTAACTGGTAAAGAAAACATGTCCTCCACACTCTTGAAAGTTATAGAAGTAGTATAAAACGTCTAAAATTAGTCTAAATTTGATACTGAAAAGATGTCTAAAATGACCACATTTGGACTATAAATAGCCTTTACACAGAGGTCCCATTAGACATGCAGTACAACTTGGCGTCCAGATGCTGGCTGAGCCCGGCCTGGGGATGCTGTCCGTCCCCTGCGGCTATCAGTGGGGCGCTGGGATGTTGGCGGTGGGGATTGGCCTAGGGTGGAGGCGGTGCGTGGCGGCCGGCCGCAGCCCCTGCAGTGCCGGGGGCCCCTCGTCGGCCGGTCCCTTGTCGGGTCCCTGCTGGGGGGTGGGGTGCCCCTGGGCCCCGGCTCCCCCGGTCTGACGACCGGCCCGCCCCGGCGCGGCCGGTTGCCGGCGGGGCCCGTGGGCTCGTCACTGCTGCCCCCCGAGCCCCTGCATAGTGGCCGCTGGATGTTCCCCTGGGGTTCTCCTTTGCTCCTCTCTTGGGGGATGCGGTCGGCCCCGCCCGGGTCCGCCTGGGGCTCTGACGGTCCTTTGGACGTCTTTGCTCCGATCTCCTTCATGTCTGCATCGATTCCTGGGAGACGGATTGATGTCTGCTCACACCAACTATGGAACACTCTTATGGAGAACCCTTATATGCACCAGCATGCTAACAAACACACATAGATGTGGGGTCTCTGGTGTTTAAGGAAATATTCTTGGGCTTAGGTTATCATTACTAGAGCTTGATTAATCGGTACCATGAGTTTTTCTGTGACATTGTTGTTGTATTTTTATATCTATTTTTGTGTGATGTGGTTGTGTAATTCTTAGTTCACAATGTTTGGTTGGTTTTGTCGATGTTCCTTTTTCGTGTTTTATTTTGTTTTTCCCCCTCTCTCTGCCGTCCTGTGGGTATGGAGGCAGACATCAATGTCTTCCTGTGTTTTCTTTGTTCCCTTTCTTCTCTTGTATTTTCAACTCACCCTCTCTCTTGACTTTTTGTTTCCTACCTCTCTTCTTCATCTTCCTTCTTTCATCTCCTTAATTTTCCGTCTCCGTGTCCATAACATCAGGAAATAAAAACCCCAACAATTCATAATAAAGATTTTTCACACATATATCAAGTGGAGTACTATAGCAAAAGCTGTACTGCTCCGCTTGTGAAAGTAAATCTGTTGGGCTTCTACTTGGTACTCAGACACCAATTCTGAGCTCCACACTGCCAAACAGGACACGTTCAAAAAAAAAAAAAAAGAAAAGAACATTAGACATGCAGTAGATGTCAAAAAATGAAGTCACCTGGCGTTACAAAACAACCACGTTTGAACAATAAATAGCCCTTACTTGGAGGTCCCACGGACGTGAACATTAGACGTGCAGTAGATGTCCAAAAAAGACGTCACCTGGCGTTATAAAACAACCCCTTTAGTGAACGAAATTTGGACGTCCAAAAACGACAGAAAAGACGTCACTCTGACGTCACATTGCGCAGTGGGACGTTCCCTCACTCCTACGCACACACACTCTCACCTGCACACCAAGACACACAGGAATGGACCCTGTACACACACTCATACACCCCAAACACACTCTATATTCCAAGGTCCAGATAGCAATATCCTGTTTTTACCCCAGCAGAGCAACGTGTTTGGAACTATTTTGCTTGTTGTGGTGCACTGCGGCCACTGTAATTGCTGAAAGTTCAATAAACTACAAAAAGGAACTAATTATTTCATTTGATCGTGAGTAGAAATTCATTTTTGTAAAATAAACATTTGTCATGAACTAGAACAAACACATAATAAAGTATTTAACAATATGGGTCCTGCGATTATGTAAAATGAAATTAATTGTCTGTTGTGACACAGTGAGCGAATTTTGTCTGGCTTATAAAACCATCAATATTTTATGATCAATAATTTTATATTAATACAATTATTGATGAGGTTCAAATTTAACCTATTAATATTCGGGGCACCACTTCTGTATTAGAAGACCAGTCTCTTCTTGAAGGTGTAGATTCGCATGCTGTGGACATTAATTGTACGCTTTATGGCAATTAATCACAGACAACCTTCTCTTTAAGCTAAGGGGAATTTATTAAGAAAATACATCAATCTTACAGCCAAAATATTTTGTCAATGGTTTCCATCTACTCTAAAGCATGCAACTAATTACTACAGATCTTAGAAAACAATAATATTTGAAATTAAACACAATTAAGCTGGTTACATTCGAGGAGCAGTTGTGATTGGTTGAACTTGGTTTTCAGTGTGCTCAGGGACCAGGAGGGTCACTCAAATGCTAAAAGGAGAGGGGAAACCATTTAGGAAATGCAATTGCAAAAAGGATTTGAAAATGGGAGCCGGAAAGAGAAAACGAATGTAGAAAAGGGAATAACTTTTTTAAATGTATGAAAAGGAAAGATATTTACAATTTCATTTATTAATTGTGTTATTTAATTCTCCATTTTGAAATAGGATTTGACATTTTTTTTCAAATCACAGTATTTAATAATCAAATAATAAATACAATTTGCAATTCCTCTTTAGTATTTCAATTTAAAATGTGTAATTACAAAATGCTTCTCAAATTTGTCTTTTTTTGGTATGGATTAATTGTTGAATTTGAAATTACATTTAGCAATCTATATTTTTAACTCACAATTAAGCACTCATCGTCAAAATGCTGTATTGCTTTTCCAGTGACCCCTGTAGTCCTCCATAAAAAGGGCCATAAAACTAGCTTTGGCTAAAATTGAGGCCACAGCTTTAACTAACAGACAAAGGAACAATTCAATTCAATTCAATTCAGTTTATTTATATAGCGCCAATTCACAACAGATGTCATCTCAAGGCACTTAACAAGAAGTCATTTCAATACATTTAAACAAACATTCCAATCAGTTAAAAAGTTTCCTATTTAAGGAATCCCAGCAGATTGCGTCAGTCATTGGCGTGAGGTTGGGCCCCGTTGATGCAGACTTTCCAACCACTGCAATCCTTCAGCAATCCCTCATACTGAGCAAATATTTGGCGACGGTGGAGAGGACAAACTCCCCTTTAACAGGAAGAAACCTCCAACAGAACCAGGCTCAGTAGGAGCAGCCATCTGCCACGACCGTCTGGGGGTTTGAGAAGACAGAGCAGAGACACTGAAGGAACAGAAGATCTGGTATAAGAGTAATTTCTATGTTACAGAAAGTAAAAAGTTGATAACAGGACACAGCGGATGTTCAGTTACTGGGAGGATCATCCCAGTCGATGCCCCCCGTCCAACAGGGCATTGCAGCCAAGCAGGATACCAGAGCAGGTATATCTTCTATGGAGAGAAAAACACTGAGAGAAAACAAAGTTAACAGTCGAAATAACAGATTGTACTGTAATACAACTGGAGAGTCGTAGGCGAAAAGGAAGTAGCAGAGTGAAGAAAATTGGTAAGTCTGTCCTCCAGCAGTCTAAGCCTATAGCAGATAACTATAGATATAGTTACTGAGCTATAACTACAGATATAGCTCAGGATGACCTTAGCCACTCTAACTATAAGCTTTATCAAAAAGGAAAGTTTTAAGCCTGGCCTTAAAAGTAAACAGAGTGTCTGCCTCACGGACTAAAGCTGGGAGCTGGTTCCACAGGAGAGGAGCCTGATAACTAAAAGATCTGCCTCCCATTCTACTTTTAGAAATCCTAGGAACTACAAGTAAACCTGCAGTCTGAGAACGAAGGGCTCTGTTAGGAACATAAGGAACAATTAGATCTCTGATGTATGATGGAGCTTAATTATTAAGGGCTTTGTATGTAAGAAGAAGGATCTTAAATTATATTCTAGATTTAACAGGGAGCCAATGAAGGGAAGCTAAAGCAGGAGAAATGTGATCTCTCTTTTTAATATTCATCAGAACTCTTGCTGCCGCATTTTGGATCAACTGAAGGTTTTCAATGGCATTTTGTGGACTACCTGATAGTAAAGAATTACAGTAGTCCAGCCTTGAGGTAACAAATGCATGGACTAGTTTCTCAGCATCACTCCTGGACAGGATGTTTCTAATTTTAGCAATATTCCGGAGGTGAAAGAAAGAAATCCTAGAAACCTGTTTAATATGGGATTTAAATGTCAAGTCTCGGTCAAAAATAACGCCGAGGTTCTTTATGTTATTACTGGGGGCCAATTTAATGCCATCCGGATGAAGTGATTGACTAATCAGTTTCTGTTTAAGAACTTCTGGTCCAAAGACAGCAACTTCTGTTTTGTCAGAATTTAAAAGCAAAAAGTTTAGGGTCATCCATGTTTTTATGTCTTCCAGACAGGCCTGTAATCTACCTAACTGACTGGGTTCATCAGGATTTATGGATAAATATAGTTGTGTATCATCTGCATAGCTGTTGAAATTTATCCCATGCTGTCTAATGATTCTACCAATTGGGAGCATAAATATGGTGAACAGAATTGGTCCAAGCAAAGAAAACCTGTGGAACTCCACAAGTAACCCTTGAGAGTGAAGAAGATTTATCATTTAGATGAACAAACTGGAATCTATCAGACAAATATGGTTTAAACCAGCCTAGTGCCTTTCCTTTGATCCCTGCAACATGTTCAAGCCAATGAAGTTAACCTTTCAGCTAACAGACCAGCTGTAGCAGGTCGGACCGAGCCCGACTCTGGCAATCAGGTGATCAGAGAGCAAGAAAGAGCGAGGGAAAGAGAGAAGGAAAGAACGACTGAGTTCTGTTTAGGATAAAAACCAGTTTTAAAACAGCAAATAAAACAGCTCAAACGAATGAATGTGGCAACGCTAAATGAGAAAACAGATTCAGTGCTTAAAAACACTTTAAACCAACAATGAACGAGATCTAAGTCGCTAAGAACTCTATTTTCCCTATTTATCTTCCCAGACACAAGATTACGTTGGATGAACCAGTTCAGTCCTACTTTGCTTTGAGGGAGGTCAAGTCCACAAAGAGGGGAGCAAAATGTGTCCATAGTTGAGCAAGAAAAGGAGAGTTAGGACCTGCGCAGGATTCTTAGGACCGTGTCCCAACTGCAGGCCGGACGCCTTGCAGGTCGACGTCATAACGAACTGTCTTGGAACAGTCCTGATATAACCCAAGCTAGATACAAAATCAGCAATGGGCACTTCGAAGCATGGAAATGAGAATTCTCCCCGGTCAGAACAAAAGAGAATTTTCACCAGTGAGACCTCCTCTCTGTAGCAGAAGTTTCTGCTGAGAACAATTTGAAATGGCTGCCACCACCTACTTATTAGCCCTTTGGCCATGAGGTCGACCGTTGATGTCACCATTGGTGGCCACGGACCAATGGGAGTGTGTTGGGGTCACCGCTAGGAATGCTGGGAGATGCGGTTTGCTCAGTCCATCTGGGGAAAATTGCTTCCCGCCGACTGTTCAGTTTATTTGTGGAAAATGGGGTCCCAACATCTCCAATAGAAAACAGAAATTCCTTTGTCACTCCGACATCTTGCTTTAGATCTTTACTGACTTTTCCTCAATCCAATCTGTCATCATTTGTGTTTCCTATTCAGTGGAAATATTGATTTTGATGATACTGTCCCAAATAACAATCTTTTATAGCCTGGATAGCTCTGCTGTTGAAGATGAGGCACCAACACTAACCAAGAACATTGGAATAAAATCCATATCAACATAAGGCGACACTTCTGGAACCTGCTGACGGAAAAATATCCCAACTTTAGGCGACAGGCTTTCACATGGGCGACCCTAGATGGAGGAGACCAGGGGCCAGTCCCCCTGTAAAAGTGGTCTGGCCCCTGTACTGAGGAGGTCATTCTAAATTATTTTCTTATGGTGATTTGCATTGGCACAGAAACCATGACTAATTGTTCCCTTGGACCCTTACTTCCCTTATTTTTTACCTTCATAGTTTTACTTTTACAATAAATTAAAAATAAAGATGGTGCACTTTAACTTCAGTCGTTTTGAGATAGGATCACAAAAAGGATAACAGCTTCGGAGCTGAAAGTGGCTCTTTAGGCCCCTTTTAAAACTAGAAAAAGTTGCATTTCCTACGAAAATGCAGTGTGAATGCTGTAAGCTGAAATTATTTGCAGAAAATAGCTGAAGTATTTGAAATCAACTGCAGAAGACTTTCTAAAGTGTAAGTAGAAGAATCAGAAAAACGTCTGTCAACCCTACCACATAGCAAAATTGTCAAAATTGGCTAAAAAGCCAGTGTTAGCTGAAATGAAGTAAATTCAGAATGTTAGCTACAAAACTAGTGGTTGCATGTTGGCAAACACAAACATGTTGGTTAACAATAATTCAATCCATTCAGTATATTAAAAATGAGCTAAAATGGAACTATTAGCTAAAATTAGCTGAAATGCTCATGTTAGCTAAAATCCTAGTGGTAACATGCTTGCAAACACTAACACAGCCGTAAATATGAACATAATCCATTCAGTATGTTAACTTTAGCTGTTAAGTTAAAATTAGATTATGTACTGATATTGGCTGAAATGCTCATGTTAGCTCAAATGCTAGTATTACAATCTTCCTACAATGCAAATGTTAGCTAAAATTAGCTTAAATGCTAATGTTACCTAAAATGTTAATTTTAGCTTACATGCTAGAGAGAGCATTTTTGCAAACACTAACATGATGGTTAACAGTAACTCAACCCATTCATTATGATAATTTTCGTTGTTAAGTCAAAATTAGCCAAAATTCCAATATTATCTTAGATCAGCTAAATTGCTATGGTTAGTTAAAACACTATTGGTAGCATGTTGGCAAACATTAACATACTGGTTTACAATAACTCAATCCATTCAGTATGTTAAAATCTACCTAAAAACGAAATGATACAGGAGCTAAAATGCTAATGTTAGGCAAAATGCTAATGTTAGCTTAAATGCCACAGATAGCATTGTCGCTACCCGATCGGTACCGGAATCCGTACCGTGTATGTGCGAATTCTACGTCACTTCCTCGCCAAAATTGCGACAGTTAGTTCCCCGACAGCTTTGCCTCCTTTTCGACTGCCGGGACCATTTAAACAATGGATACCTCCGTTTACAAACTTTTTATTTTTAAGAACTTTATTTAAAACAATAAGGAAGTATAAACAATGACAATCTCAATTATCAAATTGAAACTTTTACAGTTAAACAGGTTGCTCACCTCCTGTTTTTAACCAGAAGATAGACAATGGTGTATCTGATATTATTCAGTCAAACTAACAATAATTAGGCCTATAAGGAAAAAAAGGAGAGAGAAAAAAAGATGGGCATGACAAATAAAATAAATCATTAAAAGTAAGATCACATAAACAAGACACATCAATCAAATAACAAGGGGTTTAAGAAAGGTCAGGTTCCTCTAAAAACGTATATAACCTTTTTGCCTTATTTGCTTATTTACTAATTTCAGAGATTTACGCAACAAGGAGAGTTCATTCTTAAGAGCAAGCCATGAAGGGGGGATTTGGCATACCGGCATTTATGTATGTAATATTTTGTTGTAATAATGAGATTATTTACTAAAAATTCACAATTTTTGTCCTTGAGGATTACTCCTATTTGAATATTTTGAAAGGACCAAAAGTCACTGTTTCTAGAACACATCTGTTGTTTCTACAGTTTTGGTACAAATATAGCAGTTGTCTGACTCAAATTTTAATCTTCCTGTCATAAATTCATTTGAGGGATAACTATTTTTTGTAGTTTTAAAGTGAACTTCTTTAAATTTGGGGGGAATTGGAAATTTTAAGTATTTTGTTTGAATCAGTGACATTTCAGATTTGTTTTAATCTTTAAAAAGGAGTGAGTATTTTGTCCTACCTAGATATAAGGTGTTAACCGAATACTTCGTCAAAACTGATTATTACAATTTTTGGGGGAGTTAGTATGTTCAAAATATTATTCTTTATTGTGTGGATAAAGACTATTGGGATATTCTGTAAGACTTTCTTATTCAGTGGAGCAACTCATGCCATATTTCTCATTAAAATAATTTAATTCAAGTATATTTCCGTTTTTATCCATTATATGTGTGACAGACCAAAATTGTTTTGTCATCCATTCTTCCACAAACATAGATCTCCCCCTACTCAACTCCACCCTATTATTCCACAATGGAACATTATGGGGATTGAAATTGTGTTAGAAAATCATTTTCCCAATTAAAGAAACCTGTTGATGAAATTTGGAAAGTTTTATGGACAATTTAGAAATGTCAAAATCTCATACTAATAGAAACTCCAACTTTGTTGAAAATAAGAGAGGGTATCAAGAACCAGATCTCATGATTTTTAAGAGGGATCGGAGCCATTTGATCTTTAACATTCCATTCCTAATTTCCAAATCGATTGCTTTTATACCCCCATCCTCATAGTCTTTCATCAAGTCCCTATTTCTAAAATAGTGTTGTTTATTTTCCATATAAAATTATGGAATTATTATAAAAATTCATTTTATTAATTTCTTCTATGGTCCTTGGTGGGATGGCTAGGGAATATGCTGGATAGATTAACCTGGACAAAGATTCAACCTCACACATGTGTGGTATGGATCATGCCCAAAGGCTGTGTTCGCTAATCGAAATCTACAACCTTTTATGATAAGACCCTTTCTAAATGCCCATTTTATTTTATTGACTTTAATTTTGTTATTTACTTGCAGAAGCTGATTCAACACGTTTTGGTGTCTGATGCAAAAGGTTCTAATATGCCTTGTTTGTTTGTATAATATGATGGATATATAAATAAAGATTTGTTAAAAAAATAAAATAAAATGTGTGGTATGGATCGGATCTGTATGGACCGACTTTGCAGATTGACTTTGTAAGGATCGGGCAGTCCTGATCTGTAACCATCTCCTTTTCGTTTTTGTCAACATTATATTGCACTGTTTCATTATTGTAAATATTTTAAGAGATAGCCTACTTATTATTTTTAACATCTTAACAGATACTCTGACCCGTAACTATCGTAAAATGCTTCGAGCGGAAGTAGACCCGTTTCGCACATGCGCAGATCGGGTTTCCGGTACCGATCGGGTAGCAACAAGCATGTTGACAAACACTAACATGGTTAACTGTATCTCAATCCATTCAGTATATTAACTTTAGCAACTAAGTCAAAATTATGTAAAATGCTGATGTTAACTTAAATGCTAGTTTTATGGATAACAATAGAAAGTTAACTAACAATATCTTACTCCATTTATAATGCCTACGATTACCTAAACATATAAGTCTGTGTAAGTGCCCTTTAAAAGTAATCACTGCTTTCCAGGTGTTGGAACAGTAAAATGGCAGCTGTTGCCTGCCTAGTAGCCTACGTATGAGAATGCATTGATCATCATATTTCACAGAGTAATCAAAAGTACTAGTGAACTGATTTGTATTAAATCTACAAGTTGTTTGAGATGTCTTACAATAACCCTGAAACATCATTGAAACACATTGACCAATCACACGCATGCTGTCACTGGGAGAGACAGCCTGAGTGCAGCACCTCACCAGTGTCTCCTAATTTCTCTGCCGATGTCACCAATGTACCGTTTTTCAATTCAATTTCAATTCAATTCAACTCAGTTTATTTATATAGCGCCGATTCACAACAGATATCATCTCAAGGCACTTTACAAGAAAGTCATCTCAATACAAACATCCCAATCAGTTTAAAGGTTTGGCTAGTTTTCTATGTTGTGGGAATATTCCAATGTGATTAGGATTTAATTACGTATTCTCTGTCTAGTGAATGTATCTAGGGCAAGATGACAAGTTAAGGGGAAGCAAGCTTATTGTTCCAGCGTAATGTTTCTGATAAAGATGTGTCAGATCACCGGAAAGACAGACGCCGGGGCAGCAAGATATCTAAGGACAGATATGCTGGTTCATGCTTTACTATCACACTGGCCACTTCAGTCTTCTTTTATTTTGGAACCCTGAAGTATTTTTGACCATAACAGAATCCCAGCAGATTGCGTGGAGTCATTGACTGGCAGTTGCGCCCTATTGATGCAGACTCCAACCACAGCAATCCCTCAGCAAGCCCCCATACTGAGCAAGCATGTAGCGACAGTGGAGAGGAAAATCTCCCCTTTAACAGGAAGAAACCTCCTGCAGAACCTGGCTCAGTAGGAGCGGCCATCTGCCATGGCCGTTTGGGGGTTTGATTACAGGACACGGGGGATGCTCAGTGACTGGGATGCCCCCCGTCCAGCAGGGCATTGCAGCTAAGCAGGATACCAGACCAGGTGTAGCTTCTATGGAGAGAAAAACACTGCGAAAAAACAAAGTTAACAGTTGAAATAACAGCCAATAATGCAACTGGAGAGGAGTAGAAGAGAAAAGTAGCAGAGTAAAGAAAAGTGGTCAGTCTGTCCTCCAGCAGTCGGAGCATATAGCAGCTTAACAACAGAGATAGCTCAGGATGACCTTAGCCACTTTAAGAATAAACTTTATCAAAAAGGAAAGTTTTAAGCCTGGCCTTAAAAGTACACAAGAGTGTCTGGCTCATGGACTCGAACTGGAAGCTGGTTCCACAGGAGAGGAGCCTGATAACTAAAGGATCTGCCTCCCATGCTACAGGTTTTATCAGAACAGATAGGGGAAAGCTCCTAAACCACTCAGTTTGTTGAAAATATAATATTACAGGCGTGAAATGATGTTGAATATGTTGATAAATTTCATGGAAACATAAATCTGCCTTTCCTTGGTCCCGAACTACTTCCTCTTACTCTGAAAATATAACAGCCAGCTCAATCTCTATCATTGTGCTACACAACCCCGTTCAATCTCTATCTTGCTCTCAAACTATGAATTTAACGTTCGCTCTCCAAGGTGTGCCCTGCTTCTGACCAGACCAGCCACAACCCTGTGAGGAAAAATGGGTATAGACGATGGATGGATGGATGGATGGATGGATGGAAGGATGGAAGTCTTGCTTAAATGTTTCCGATCCTGGACACAAAATTAAAAATCAGGCAAAGATAACCTGAGTAAATACAACATGCAGTTTTTTAATAAGGATTTGATTTATTAGGGGGAAAAAGCTTTTTACACAAGCCTGACACTATGTGAAACATCAACTGCTCCTTTAAATGTAATAACTGTTTGTTGTCCTCCTAACTGAGTCTCATGCTGTAGATGATGGTGATTAAGTACTAGGGCTGGGCGATAAACTGAAAATTTACTGATACTTAAATTTATAACTGATGTCATTTTGCCCATGTCGGTATATTCAGTTTTAAAAAAAAGAAAAGATTTCTGTAGTTTGGCGATGCTCATGTCTCTTTAAGATGTTGTACTACGTTACAGATTGGATGGGGTGGAATCACATGACTATGTGCAGTCATGTGACTCCACCCCATTTGCACTGTTGACAACTTTTGTCGCTATGTTAGACAAGTTTTTAGACCCGACAAGTGACTGTTTTTCAAAAAAAGCAACTCGCGACAACTCTAGCAACTTTTTTGGTGTTTTTGGAGACTTTTTGAGACTCTGATGTGAAGCATGTATCCTTGTTACTTTTTTCACTGAGCAGCTGTGGGCTCCTCTCCTGTCCCAGAGCACTTTCTGCAGGCAACCAGTCCTCGCATTGCAGCCCTGCCCACCTAGGCCGAGCAGCTGTCTGATATTATCCGTGTCAAGGTTGGATGTAAATGAACAAATGTCTTTGTCTAAAGTAAATGAAAGCCCACTAAATATATATATAATATATATATATATTTAGTAAAATGTACTAAAATACAGAAAATTATGACCAGACATGTAGATAGTACTATTAGACACTCATTTATACAGTTTATCAGCAAAAAAAGTTTTTGGGGGGTGAGTTGCTCTTTAAACAGTCCTCATGTTTCAGTCTAAACTGTGACAGTTATGTCACAGTTTAGTATACATATCTTTTTAACATAAGGTCAGGTTTATTAGAAATATTTGATGATATTCTGAAAATGTTATGAAAAGGAAAATAAACCATGTCTATAAGAAGGCAAATACTTTTTCACAGCACTATATATGATAATATGGACTGAGGATAGTGGGAAGATGGGAAGGAAATAATGTGGAATGTAGCAAACGCTATGGAGCAGTTCACCAAATTCCTAACAGGAGAGTTTGAAGCTGAGGGTCAGCTTGATAAGGACGGTTTAGATAGTAAAGAATGGAAAGTCAGAGAGCTGGATACCAAGACAAGGTGACAGAGAAAGAGGAAAATGAGAAACAAGATAAGGGAAGTGTGAGAAGATTCTGACTCCTCAACCTCTAAAGGATGACTTTCAATCTGCTGACATATGATTGACAGATGCCGCAGACAAAAAGAACCACAGAGCTGTTTCCTCTGGCCTTGGCTATGGAAAAAGTAACATTTTAATTAGAAAAATCAATACAGGCCACATTTTCCAGAGCGGCTGTGAGTAATGATGCTCTTTCGTTCAATAGGGATTTGATAAGGAAAAGGGTATCATATCACGAGACAGAAAAACAAATATGAACCTCTGTGACTGTACCATTTCTGTTTTTCAATCAGGAAAAACTTTAAATGTGTTACACTAAGATCCAGTTTATGCTATTAAAATACTCTATTATTTTTCCAACAATGTCTTACAGTATTAGATATTGCACAATGTAAATCTGTAACTGTGATACAGAAAGAGCTGGAGCACAGTAGAAAGTAACTGATTGTTATGTCTGATCAATAAAAGCACTTTCCGACCACAATTTAAAGCAAAGGTGGTAAATGAATAGGTTTGACATCTTAGGCTCTCCCATCTGCACTGATTTCCTGCTGCTCAAACGTAGTCACTTCTTCGACTTTCAGCTTAACTCAAACACAAACAGAACACACACCTTTTTGCCAGAGCAGATGTCACACATCAATATTCCATTCAGTTCAAAAATACTTATTGATCCCAGAGGGAAAATGTTTGTTGTTGCACTTACTAATCAAGTTTCTATAAGGAGTTGTTGTAGATGCTGGTGGCTGTGGGCAGGAAGGATCTCCTTTAGCAGTCTGTGTTACAGCAAAACTGAAGAAGCTTCCAACGGAAGACACTCTGTTGTTGTATGATAGTCTCATAAAGAGGATGCTCAGGATTGTCCATAAAGTTCTGGATTTTAAGAAGATTCCTTCTTTGCATCATAATTTTTGTTCTGGGGACGAGGTTCCACAGTCGTCCCCAGAACAAAGTTAGAACAGAACCAGCCTTTTTCATCAGGTCGAAGAGCCTTTTTGAATGACCAAATTTGCTATGGCCTCCTGAGACCAGGCAATTCATTCTTGTGCACTATGGTGAACATTTAGATTTTGATCATATCTTTCATATGACACATGTCACTAAGCTAAGTCACTATAAGGCCCTGTCTATATTAGGCCGTTTAAGTGCTTAAACGAATAAATATTTAGTCAGTACCCAGTCTCGGCCACACTAGCCCATCGTTTAAGGTTCCCCTCCCCGGATATTTTTTACACGGGTAAGGGTGTCGTCTGTTTCTTAAATCTCTGGCTCTTGGATTGGTGTGGATTTGTTAGGCGTTTAAGAACTGAGTTCAGTAAGGAAGTGACGTCAGAAAACATGCGCCACAGCCAGCTTAATAACAACCGGTGACCACTCAGAGGTAAACAAACAAATCTATCTTCTTGTGGACAGCCATTTTCGGTGACTTTGTTCAACAAGTCGCAGATCAGAAATAAACTTCTTGCCTTCAATGTTTACTTCTGCCAGGTAACTATAGGGAGGATGTACTTCCAGTTCAAAGGTGACTGTGACGTCATATGTGTGATTCTGCCTTTTATTCGCACATGCCCACTAGCACGGTGTTGCGCCAGTGGGCAGAAGGGAGGAGGGGCTCGTAAACAATGCTTTGTGTGTGGACAGGTATAAGGTTAGGTGGGATATACCCTGTATAACCAGGTACTCCAGCTTCCTCCCACAGTCCAAAAACATGACTGTTAGGTGAATTGGTCTCTCTAAATTGCCCTTAGGTATGAGTGTGTGCATGCATGGTTGTTTGTCCTGTATGTCTCTGTGTTGCCCTGCAATGGACTGGCGACCTGTCCAGGGTGTACCCCACCTCCTGCCCCGTGACTGCTGGACATAGGCACCTGCAACCCTGCATAGGAAGGACAGGTACAGACAATGGGTGGATGGATGGATGGATTTGAGGGCTATACTGATGAACACAGCTAGGGGCACTGAAGCGCATAAATGTGATGAAGAAACACAATGATGGAAAAGGCCAGCAGTCATACACTGATGATGCTAGTGGTGAGGAAAACTTGCTGCTCCACTCAACTTCTTCAGCCAAAAGCAGACTGATGGCTAACAACTTCTGTCATTTCTCTAAATAATCATAAGGTGTGATAAAGCACAACAAAATTGGGAGAGCTCAAATAGCCCAGTCTAACAGACAAGGATGTTCAGGAAAAATGAAACTGATACTCTTAAGAGTCCGACCATAAAGTTCACCTTCACCTCACATTTGACCCTTCTACTAGTCCCTTTAAACAGAAAGTGAACTACAGGTGTTTAAGAGGTGAGCTGCAGTTCAAGTTAAAAATGTTTTTTTATGAATGTTTATAGATAAACAAAACATGCCAGACTTTTTGTGTAGCAAGTACGGAAAACTGGTCACTGATCAAATTGTGTATGTGTTTTTAGGGTAGAAAATAATATTGGCAGGCTAATTTCAGGATTTTCACAAGATTTTTTAAAGTTGAAAGTGATTAATTAATGTGAAGAGAATTTATTTCTCATTTAAATTAGTCTTAATTCTAACAATGCAACAGGCCTTTTCTAAGGCAGCAGTGATATAACAGCTGTTTTGCTGTCTGTTTGTAGGTAATATAATTTAAACTGCGTCTCTGGTTAAAAGTGGAGCCTCCACTTTTTATCATTACAAAGATTCAACGCACAATGCTACACTGTAGCGCATTTTGAGTACACTGAGCAACAGGCTTAACAGTGCTTCAAAAGATACACAGAAATACAGAAACAATGTTGGAAACGATGCTGTATATGTTTGTCAGGGAATGGGCTGGTGTTGAAATTCAACCCGGGAGCTTGCTTCAGAGAGGCCTTTTATTTGATCGCACAAAGGATGCAAGTGGAACCATAACTTTAACAAACATACTTTTATTGGTAGTATAACAGGTTTTTATGTTGTCATGACCAGAGGCGGGTGGTAACTAGTTAGATTTACTTATTTAGCCTACATTTACTTGAGTAATGTTACTACATTTTAATAATTACTTTTACTTCAATAAAAGTAAAGTAATTATTAAAGCAATTATTATGAAGCATTGCTATTCTTACTTGAGGAAAACATTCTGGATATTCTACCTACTGCAAGTATTTTGACTGAATCAAAAAAACAAACCCTGTTCTAGCCAAACATGCACCAGACAAGGATATAAACCTAGAGTTTATGTTAAAGTTAGACCTCTTGTTTTTACACAAGTTTTGTTTTATAGCTGCTGAGCTTTGGAAATGAACTGAATATATGGTAAACACTATATAGTGCCATTGGAAGCACTCTACTTAGATACAGACTAACAGACGTGCATGAAAACATAATCTCCTAGATATCTACATAGACACATTACTTGTATTAGTTTAATAAGTTTTTTCATGAACATTTTTATTTGAAAAAGTTTCCTTTGCTTCAAATTTGTTATTTTAGCTATATTTATATGTATTAATTATTTCACTGTACTCTTTAAAATACCTGAATTTACACATAACTTTTAATTTTTGTATGATTAAATTATTTTCCAAAAACCAGTGCCTATAAAGCTGATCTGATGTTCAAGTGATCAGTTACTCAGTAGGCTACTTGAGCAGCCTTTTTATATGTTACTATTTTTCTTTTACTTAGGTAATTTCTTGGACAGTTACTTTTAACTTTTACTCGAACAAAAATATGTTGAAATACTGCTACTCTTACTTGAGAACAATTTTTGCTTACTCTACTCACCTCTGGCCACTACAAGAAAACATGCCAGAAAACTACAAAAATGTAGCGTAACTGAGAGCATATTTTTCTGTGGTTGAATTCTGTTTAGAAAACATCTTAAACTAGGGGCTGTTACCATATTTAGTTTTTGTACAACAATCTCCGGATCAAATAAATGGCAGCGGTGAGTAGCAACCTTCCAGGTAAATAAAATGGAAATTATTTATTCAGCATGTTAGAGAAAATTCAGTTGAAAATAAATTACTTTAAAAAAGTTATTGTCTTGCATGAAAAACTTTTAACCCACATTCTGAATCAAACGAGGAGTCCAAATAGTACTGAAATATGTATTCATAACATGAGCTGAACGGCAGCTCTGCAGACTGACGGAGCTCAGCGAAGGTGTGCTGCAACTGTAGCCTACCGCTCACAAAGTTCTTTTATAAAGGAAGACGCCTCACTGAGGTTTTGTCACTCAAGAAAACAGAAACATAATCACAGGCGCTCAACCGCGGCTGCTTTTGGAGTACAAAAAAATGAAGAGAAAAACCCTTTGGCCACCGGCGCGAGAACAGACCGACCGGCCAGCCCGCCTCTGATGATGGGAGTAAAGGCTTCCAGCATTTCAGCACTATTCATGATGATTAGATTTCAGATAAGGCATACTTGCTGTTTTGTAATATACAATAAAACTGATCAGCTATTTTTACTTTTCTAAACAACCAATTGATCTGATACGAAAACTGATTTAATTATCACATCAATATCATGTAAGTTCAGCAACATTTCAAAAATATATTTGTTAGGGTTCAGAACCATGTGAAACTTAAAATATTTTTGTGGTGCCAAAGTTTTTTCTAATGACAACAGTTAATGTTGCACAGTTTAATGAAAACTGTTTAGATCCATCAGCTGTGATATTCTTATTTGCTTCCAATGTTATAGTGACACCACATCATCTCTCATTCCTAGGCTAAACTGTGATGTAAAAAGTATTTGTATTTAATCGTAGGATTGCAAAATCACACATCATGACAATATCTGGTCAACAAACATTAACTCAAATGAAAAAGTGTAAGATAAAAGTGTTCTACACCCCACAAACCTTACATACATATTTTTTTAACTTGAATTTTAAAGGTGTTTATTTTTTACCATGACTGTACACAATGCTGATATTTTAATTAGTTTCTTCAATATGCAGTTGTTCTCTTTACACACTCTGTATGTTTGTGTAAATACTGGTGAAAATAACTTTTCATAGTGTACTACAGGCCCAGCCCTCCATTTTGGTCTGTGTCTTTTTTTGGTCTGTGACCACTCACCCTGAAGTTACTTCTGCTGGAGGTTTAGTTCCTGGTAATGTGGCATTGTCCTTTTCCACTGCTTTAAAAAAAGAAAGATTGTTTCATAGTAAGAATTTGGTGCAATCTGCTAGATCAACTCAATTCAGTTTATTTATATAGCGCCAATTCACAACAGATGTCATCTCAAGGCACTTAACAAGAAGTCATTTCAATACATTTATACAAACATTCCAATGTTAATCTTAGACTAATTTGTGTGATATACTCAATCTTCATGCATGGTGGAAGCTAAACTATTTACATTTTGGATATGAATCTGAATCTGTTTGCATTGGACTGAATTAGATTGCATATGCATCGATTAATTTAGTGAGAGACAGTTGAATTGAATTAACTGAATTAACTTTAATTAATTTGATAAATTAACTATTAAATTAACTATTGCCCTTTCAAATGGCCAATATATTACTTCTATCTTAAAGTACAATTTACACTAAAACCTGTAAATAAAATTTCATACTGTTTTTGCACAGCTGGAAAAACTTTCTTCACATTGTACTGCACATATTTGTCTGGTATAAATATTATGTTGTATTCTGGATATACAGTATATATATATATATAACTTGTTCACGTGAGCATTTATCCTTCCTTTTTATTTTGCTAGGCAGAATCATGTATCTGGGGTGAGGCAGTAAAAACCACATGACCAGTCAGGATGGGAAGATCTTAAGTAAGAGATAACGGACATGCCAGGTAATTCCCCGTAGCAGCTCCCAGCCCAGGAAAACTGTCCCCACCGCACACATACACATCTGCCATTTTCACCAGTTCTCCACCCCCTGTTTGCTGCATCTCAGCCTGCTCTATTTTACTGGCCATTCAAGCCCATCATCAGGCTACAAACCAGGGCAATTCATCACTATGCAACTCTCTCCATTTCTCTCTCTCTACTGCTATGTGGAAAATAATTAAATTAATGCAAAGGTATTTATTTTTTATTTTAGTCATAATTGCTAAATTGTGAATTAAAGTAATTAGTTTTGGTTGTGCAAATTATGTAGTTGGGATCAAAGTGAAAACAGAGCGGAGGGGAATATATAGTTAACCTAATCATTTTTCTATCTTAGTATTCCTTTGACCATAATAAAATAATGTTTGTATATTTTTGTAAACATTTGTAAAGAGATATAAAAGGAGGATACAGGTGGCTGCAAACACTCCAGATGACTGAATCATCTTATGATAACAGCTCGAGACCTGCCTCAGTCGGCTCCGTTGCAGCAGCACTGACAGGCCAACACTCGTTGCACTCAAGTCGATGGAATACCCGCAAATTTAAAGCAGGCTGCACGAGGTTATCTAGTCACTTCCTTTCTTCACAGACACTTCTCTCCCCAGCCTGCATCAAAGCGCTGCTATCAAGGTGTCACACGCTTCGCCATAAAAGGATTGCTCTATGAGGAGAGCAAAGCGAGGGGAGTTAGACTTCCCGTAAGATTAAACCTGGGTCAAAGCAGGGCTGGATTTTCTGAGAGCAACGCCCTTCAACAATCAGCTCCACTGTTGAACCTCTGAACTGAGAACACAATTGAAAATCTAGACCAGTGCATGGAGTCAAGAACAGAGGCTGTAGTCATTAATCACAGAGTCCTACCTCTTCAAATACAAACATGCATACACAAAGATATGTCACACTTGGTGGGAATTATGTGAATATTTAGGGTCCAGTCATCTTAAGTTTAACATCATTGTAAAAATAAATGCATAGCATTCCTCTAATTTGCTATTTCTGCTTTTTAGCAGCTGTTTGGATAGCAAGAAGAAAGCTAACCTGGTTCTTTCTGTGGGGAGTTTTCTGGGCAAACATCAAGGTCAGTTGTTGTTGTGGCTGTGTGGGAGAGAGGGGGTGCTTTGGGAGGTTGAGCTCACATCATAAGGCCCAAGACTCAGAATAACAGGTCAGTTCATGGTGAAAAAAGTTCTCCAAGTCACCTTGATATGTCAGTTTGCTGACCCATACACACACCAGCTACCTAACCTTACATTTACTCAACAGCTACTTTAATGTCCATTCAGTTGTAATTTATGTACAAGGAGAAAGTCCATGATGTTTTTAGTTCTTAACATTTTCCCATTTGCCGAAAACAAAAATCGTCTTACACCTGAAGCAACACTGTTTTAATTGAAAGAAGGAACTGTTCTGAGAAGTTAAGTTCTCCATGAAAAAAAAGAGAAAGAAGTGGCAGAGGGGAGTGAGGAATGGGTATATCTGTTTCCGTGGCAAAAATGGGCCCACATCAGTCAGTGGTTTGTTTTATTTCCGGTGATATTTTTAAGGGAAAATCAAAGCAATTTCTAATTGTCATTGCCTTCGCATGGGCCATGACATGATTGTTTTATCACTTTTAAGAGAACCGGTTTTGGTTCAGAATTTTAGATTTGAGCTCTAACTAAACATTCTCTTACACCAATCATCAGGTTTCATTATGTTGTACTATGTATGTGAGGTATTTGGTAAGTGGAATATTGTGTTATGTAAAAACTTACTTTTCAGTGCTCTCTGATGGTCAGATGGTGTAATGACAATACAGTATTGTTACCTTGATATTTTCTTAAGATCTTGTATTATTCTAAGAATGGCATTTACAGGAAAGGATGCATGCAAGGAAAGCACCTTAATATACCTTTTTTATCAGTTATCAACAGAAAAACTAAAAGTATATTTAACTTATTCCTTGATATTCCCCTTCATTGAATGCTACACTTCAAAGTTTAAAGGGACAGTTTTTTATTATTACCATCTTTCTTGTAAAAACAACATGGATACAAATGTCAACTATTTAACTTTAGTTTAATCTTGATTTCTGAATATAGTTGTGTATTAAATCCCCTTAAGTCAACAGAAATCAATTCATTTCATGACAGATTATAAGACAGATTTGTTTGAGACCTGGGTTAAATTTTCTGCCCTTCAATAATGTTAATGCCAACTCTCCAAATTTTACTGTAAATTCTCCTGTTTGAGAGCTGTGGAGTCATCTTAATAAACATTAGAGCCAGTTGGGTAGTACTTGTCACTTGAGGGGTAGTAGACCCCCATGGTAGGCGGATAAATTAAGCAGAACTAGGTAACTGGGCTGAGAGTGTGCAGGAAGTAAGTAGTTTTCTGAGGATGAACTCTCAACACGTTTGTCCGGTGTTCCATTCTGCAGCAGAGCATCACTTACAACAGCTGAGCAAAGGTTCAACAAGGAACTGAGAAAGATGTTCACTTAGGTGACATTTGGGAGGAAAAACATGCTACAAATGTCTAAGTTTGTACAGCATTTAGACAGCATGTGGGAATTATGGAAACACTTCCTTCATTTTATAACTGAATTATAAATGGCCTGATGTTGATTTGAGCTTCAAACTGCTCAATACAATTATAGTCATTTTTAATGTTATCAAGTATTTTAAAGGTTTATGAACTACGGTGATAGTTGTGAGAGGGAGATCAGTGTGGTGGGGGCTGGGCGGGGGTTTAGTGCTATTCATTGGGTGGTCACACCGTGTGAGCTGTGCTGCACTGATCTCTGTGGGACATTTTTTCCTCCCCGCAGCGTAGAACACTTGACTCTGCAGAGCCCATTTGCACTGTTTTATAATAACACTTTAATGTGACTACAATGACTGCTGCCAGTAGGCAAAATTTCAGAAAAAAGACCTTTCTTTGTTGCAAGTAGTAACATTTCTGACTTCACCCCAATCCAAATGATCTGAGGAGCCAAGCAGATGACATCAATTCCAGGGATCCCTCCAAATAAAAAGAGCTCTTGCAGCAAGCAGCAAAGAAACACAAATAATTACACAAAATACCACACCTATTCCTAAACACATTGACATGAAAATAGATCCCCAAATTGTAAAAGTAAAAATTGTTATTTAACAAATAAAGTTAAACATGTTTTCTTTTTATTTCATCACTGAAATCTACTTTTAAAATATTTTTTACAAATGTAAACATCTGGCATCCAAAAACAGCTATTAAAACTAAATGATAAAAATGTATTTCTGACAACTTGTTTAAGGGATAATAAAATAAATAAATTATAATAATCTAAAAGTGATTTAACTAAAAACAAGTTAAAACAAATGAAAACCGTTTAGCTATTTAAATCAGTTCAAATTATTTTAAAACTATGAAATTCGAAAGGATGAAAGGAATAACGCACAGCATATCCTGGTGATATAAAGTTTCTTTTTTCAATAAAATAAATTCATTAAAATAAACACGCCATAAAATCCGTAGATATTATGTTAAACTGTTGTAAAAAAAAAAGTGCAATAACCCCCCTAATGACATGGGGGTTAGGGGTGTGTTATTTAAATAGCGGGCCTCTGTGTCGGTGAGATGCCTGTACTTGGGCTTTGTTGTTATCGGGGTCAAGGCGCAGCTCTGAGACAAGAAGCTTAAGAAGACAATAGTCTTTAACACGAAATAAAACCGTCAAAGTTCAGCTGTAATCCCCCGCTGCTGCCTGCAGACGGGCTGGCTCTGAGCCTCTGGATGTCTGTGTGCGCTTTTCCAGCGCGGAAAGTACGGAGGAAACAGAAAAGTCATCCTCAGTTCGCTCCGACAGCACACATATTTTACACTACACTGGAAACTCGGTAAAAAAAATTAAAAAAAGACACCTTCATGTACCGCACATAAAGATATAATAATCCAAGAATAAAACCAACGTGAAGGAAACCTCTCAGAGAACTAGAGTGGAGTCGGGTTCGAGCTGCAGGTTACTCGGAACAGCGGGATATAAAATTAACCTTCAATTATCCATTTGGAATACAGGCAGTCTTATTAACAATGTTAATAAATATAATTAATGCGAGCGCTGTCGTAATCCATAGTCTGGGCTCTAAAAATGATCTATTTCATATAACTGAGTGTATAAATTTGACGGAGAAGTTGCAGGTACTTTCAGCACCACGGAGAGCTCTTTACTCCGAAAGATACCAGCCCATTCTTTCTTTTCTTCATTCTAATGGGAACCTTGATTATATTCAAACAATATAATGTCCAAAACATAGAAATAAAACAACTTTAATAAATGCTAACCAATGCAATTTAACCATTCAATCCGAATTGTGTTAATGATCCAATCTTTGAACTGTAAATAAAATCCGATAAAGAGGGATTTACATCAATTGGAATGAGCCAATTAAGATGGTACATCTAAAAATGACATAATTAAAGGTGTAGAGGGATAAAATGAAATCTTTATTGAGCATATTTAGTTTTTCAAGTTTAAACAATTACAATACACACTAGATACGAAACGCAATGGAAATTTATTTTCCCTCTAATATCTGCTTGTAATTAAACTTTGAGCTAATGTTTACTTTTAATATGTCAAATTAAGACAATTATAAAAATGGCTGATCCTAAAATGAAATTGCAACTTCACCGTTTGACAAAAAAGTCCTCCAATAGACAAAGAACGAAAATGACTTCAGCATGGAGCAACTTGTGGTCTGTAATTACTCTTATTTATCGTTCTTGAAAATATGCGTTTACGATTTAAACTGGGTGAGTTGAAGCCAAAATCATTTAATAGAAACTCAAAGCGGAGGTCATTCCACTGAGTTTAGGTAAACAAGAGCGCCCCCGTGAGACAATTTCCCGCCAACAATTTTCACAGCTCGGTTGTGGCCACCAGTCGTTATTCTCTAGAATGTGTTAAAGAAATGAGTAAGGATCTTGTTTAAATTGTCCATGTCATGCAATATAATTTTCCTGGAATAAATCCACTGCCTCTAGAGCAATATCAAGACTCGACTCTACGATTGTGTTTCTATTTTTTTCATCTGTGGCGGAAGATTTGAAGTGCACTGTAAACACGTCTTTGAAACGATAGGCATTTCGGCAACAATAAGGTGAAATTCTTTTTGAAGTGGGCACTGTTGAACAAAATGTATTTCTCCTGTATGCCGTTAAAAGAAAATTAATGCCTTTATACTTCCTGTCACAGCTGTCTGAAACAACTCTAGAGCAGCTGACCAAGAAATGCAATGGAGTACAACTCACCAGGCAGAGAGCAGGCGTCAGGAGGAACACGGCGCACCAAGACGTCACCTGCATCCTCCCGGAGCTCAAACTTCCACTAATTTCCCTCGAGTGATAGTTTCAGCTCTCACGACCATAAATCCACCTGGTGTCCCACTCACAGCGCGGTCAAGCCCCTCAGCTGACTAGGCAAAAATGAAGCAACGCACCCCATGAGAGTTGGAGGGTGGAGTGGGCAGCAGGTAACCAGAGACACCGCCGAGGAGGTAGCGGCTGAACACAGCGAAGGAACGTTCTGATTAAGTAGGGTGCGAAATGCTGAAGTTACTTGAGTGTTAATCCAGGTGATGGCACCAGGGGGTAATAGCTGGGAGCAGGTTCTGGTCTGGTTGCCTGGTGGCTGGCGCACGCAGCGGTCGGAGCACTGCCGATCTGGAGGGAAAGGATGAGCTTTTCGCTTTATAACGCGCGCCTCCAACTCAAGTCAGGAGGGGGGAGGGACGAGCTGAGGGCGAAAAGATCTGGCAAAATAAAACGGCTGTACGTTCAGTTTATATACGGGACATGGACGCAATATAAGAAGTCCCCCTCTGTGTTTCGTTAATCAGGCGCTACTGAAGAAGAAAAATAAACATTTTGCTCACTTGATGAAGATGACTGATCTACTCTGCTACTAGCAAGTCCTGGCAGCTCCATACTATAAACAAGAGGTCACATCTGAAGAAAAGCCCGCCAGGTAATTCATTAAAACTCTTTATCCCTATGAACAGTCCACTTATCGCCCTGGGTTCGAACTTAATGATCAGGACGAAGAACGCGCAAAGTGTTTGCATTTTAGTTTTAGATAATTGCATTATGAGAAAGATTTATGAATACCATCCATGTATAAACGTTTTTTTTAAACACTCATACACCTGGATTTATCTTACCCAGATCTGAAGTTTTAATTTCAAAGCTAAATGCTGAAAGAAACAAATTAACCATCTGGATAAAATATTTTCTCATTGTCTCAGACACGTGCTTAATTAACACACTAGCTACATGTATAGGCTATATAGACACCTTTACCTTCACAATGTTGATATACCTGCTTTGATATCAGAGTAAAATGCACTTCTCATATAGAAAGTTGTTCCAATCTGCTCAGAAGTCCCACTGGCCTGTTTCATCATGACCTTGTTTAGAGCTTTCCAGATCTGCACTGGGCAACTCCCGGAACCTAAAGAATAAGGGGGAAAAAAGATCCATTCTCTCTCGCACCTCCACTATTGCACTGGACCCACTTACTTTCCTCCAAAGACAAGTCTACAACAAGTAAGAGTTTCATTTCCATCCTGCATTAAATAATATCAGATCATTTCTGGAACAAGCCTCTGCTAATATCTCACCCTCCTTTCAGTCGTGTTCTTTTTGCAAGATCCTGTTATTCCTCTCTCAAGCTCTGGGCTTAATTACTGCAAGAAATAATCCTCCTGAGAAAATAAACTTTCATTTATCTGATTTTGCTATGTCGAGTGAAGTGTGTGTGCACTAGAGTCTTCTTTGCAAACATGACAGGGACTCAGGGCCACTGCAAAAGATTAATATTATTTCCAGATAGAAGAAACATGTTGGTCATAGAAAAGATTCCTTTAAACCTGGGGGTATAAATACTTTTAGGCTTTATGGTATAAGTAAAGTGACATATGCTTGAATGGCATAGGGCCAGGGATTTACAGGAATACAATCCCTTCTTTCACAATGCACCCACAGAATTGACATAAAGAATTATGTCAACCAGGCTACATTCTTCCATTGTTTCTTTATTCTAGTTTGGTGGTCATATTTCAACTATTTGCATTTATACCACATATGATCCAGATGTGAGCATTTTCAATGGTGTCCTGCTGTGTCCAACCTCATATTAAGAAGTCATTTAAACATTTATGTTTGGTTCCTTTTTAACCAGCAATTAATACAGACACTGTACAGCTTTCAGTGAGAGATTCTGTGACTCAGATCACTGTCAGCACATCATCTTTAACATCATTGTGTTGACTCCGTGTTACCTTTTCAAATAACTTTTGGGTGGCATTATAATGAAATAACTGTTTTTTATTTTCACAAATGAATGGTCTGGTGGAGTCTCCTGTCAGAAGGAGCTTCAACTCTCACCTCCAGCAGAGCGTTGAACATGTCCCAGGGGAGGCAGGAGACATTGACCCTGAGTGGGCCATGTTTCATGCCTCCATTGTCGAGTTGGCTGACGGGGGCTGTGGATGCAAGGTGGTCGGTGGCAGTTGCGGCGGCAATTCTCTTACCCCCTGGTGGACACCGTTGGTGAAGGATGCTGTCAAGCTGAAGAACGAGTCCTATTGGGTCTTTTTGGCCTGTGGGACCACGGAAGCAGCTGATAGGTACCGGCAGGCCAAGTGGAATGCAGCTCAGGTACTCACTGAGGAGGAGGAGTTTCGGTGGGGCAGTTGAGAACGACTTCCGGTGATTCTGGTCCACCAGTCAGGAGGGGAAGCGGTGCCCCACCAACACTGTTTAAAGTGGGGATGGTGTGCTGCTGACCTCGACTCTGGATCTTGTGGGTTGGTAGATGGAATACTTCGAAGACCTTATTAATCCCACCAGGAATTTGGGTTAGGCTCTCCAATCTCTGGTGCTGAGGTCACCGAGGTGGTTAAAAAGTTCCTCGGTGGCAAGGCCCTAGGGGTGGATGAGATTCGTCCGGAGTTCCTTAAGGCTCTTGATGTTTTGGGGCTGTGTTGGTTAACCTGGCTCTGCTATATTGTGTGGACATCACGGGCAGTTCCCTTGGATTAGCAGACCAGGGTGTGTCGGTCCCCCTATTTAAATATAGTTTGTTCCGGCTATAGGGGATCACACTTCTGAGCCTCCCTAGTAAGGTCTATTCAGGGGTTTTGAGTGGACGGTCAGACTGGTAGTTGAAACCTGGATTCAGCACTGGACCAGCTCTACATCCTAAGTGGTGAGAGTTGGACTTTGCCAAGGCTGCCCTTTGTCACTGATTCTGTTCATAACTTTTATGGGCAGGATTTATAGGTGCAACCAAGATGTTTTGGTGGCCTCAGCATCGGGTCTCTACTTTTCACAGAGGATGTGTTCCTGCTGGCTTCATCAAACAGTGATCTACAGCTTTTGCTGGAGTGGTTTGCAGCTGTGTGAAGCTGCTAGGATGAGAATCAGCACCTCCAAATCCCAGACCATGGTCTTGAGCCAAAAAAGGGTAGCATGCCTTCTCCAGGTCGGGGACGAGGTCTCTTCCCAAGTAGAGGAGTTTAAAAGTCTCAATCACTCATTTTTTGAAATAAATCTGCAGTGGTCTCTAGCTTAAATGAATACCTTGTGAATTGTTTTCTGTGGAAACAATTTTCTCTCGCTCCTGTTTAAGGAGGTTGCAGTTTGTCGGAGTAGTGGGTGGGAGAAAAGCCAGGATTACGTGTCTTAGTCATAAATATTCGTGATATGCAACTCGCCTCCAATTGGCTAACAGCAATGCGACTCTCATGCTGCCTTTGAACAAATAACTAACTTAACTTACTTTACTGGTGATGTTCCAAGACGAATTCCAAACGTTTCTTCTTCAGCTCCTCTTTCTTGGGTAAAAAAATGCAACGCTGATGTGATATATCCACAAATACTACAAGCTCAAATGTGTCCTGCCATGTTGTGGAGTTGCAACTGTTAGCCTCTACTAGCTGAGTTGCTAATGGTTAGCTTCTACTAGCAGAGACTGCTATTCTCTCTTCTGGCCGCAAAATCAATACAGCCTTTCCGTGGGTGGTTGCATGTCAAGGTAGGCAAGACAATGAATATGGATTTTCCCTGTGAAGTAGAAGGGACTGGCTTTTTTTTTACTCACTTGTTTTTGCAGTCTATTTCCTTTCTGTGGCTAATCCAGGTAATGGGGGCTGGAGAAAATGTTCACGTGCAGCATGCATATGCAACTTAGTGACCAATCATATAAAAAAACAAGTATTACTCTGTGTCTCAGTGGGTCACTTGTTCATAAATGAGAAAAAAATGGAACAAGTGATTCATAGGCAGATTGGTGCGGTGTCTGCAGTGATGCAAACGCTGTACCGGTCTGTCACGGTGAAGAGAGAGCTGAGCCAAAAGGGCTCGATCTATGCTCCTACCTTCATCTAGGGTCACGAGCTCTGGGTAGTGACCAAAAGAACAAATCACGGATACAAAGTGCTGAAATTACTTTCCTCCGCAGGGTGTCTGGCCGCTGCCTTAGACATAGGGTGAGAAGCTCAATCATCCGGGAGGGGGTCAGAGTAGAGCCGCTGCTCCTCCACGTAGAGAGGAGTCAGTTGAGGTGGCTCGGGCATCTAGAATGCTACCCAGACGCTTCTCTGGTGAGGTGTTCCAGGCAAGTCCCACTGGGTGGAGACCCAGAGAAAGACTAAGGACACGCTGGAGGATACCTGTTTCTCGGACGGCCTGGGAAACCCTTCGGATTCCCCCGAAGGAGCTGGGCTGGTGTAGAGGAAGGATGGGGTGGATGTGGGGGGGTGCATATATATATACTTTGTGTGTGTGTGTCTGGGCCAACGCTCGAACTCTCTCACGCCCAGCTCATGCTGCCCTCTTTGCAAGCAGTTTCTGCCTTCAGTCCCCTGATGTTATGTCTTCATTGCAAGGTTAAACAAAACAATCCTCACTGCTGAGGAGTCAGCAGTTAGATCAGAGTGGGTAAAAGGCCTCTTCCCTGACTCTAGTTATGCCATATTCCCCAGATGCCTTTACTAATAATTACTTAATCAATAATTGACATACCATTGAAATGTTCTGTAACATTCCTCTCTTTTTCTTTGCTACAATAATGCCCCGAACATACAGAAATAATTCAAGTTGATACAATTTCTAATTGGTGCAAAGAGAGCTGACAAAAGAAGGACAATGATCAAACAATCAATTTATAATCAGACATGAATCATGCTGGCCATGGAATTAGGCAAGGCAAGGCAATTTTATTTGTATAGCACACTTTCAACAACAGGGTAATTCAAGGTGCTTTACATGATTTGGTGTATTAAAAAGAGAAAACAAAAACAAAACAGAATATAACATTGGAAATTAAAAATCAACAAAGCAAGAGAAACACCAGTAAAGCAAGAGAGCATGAACACATTTGATACATATCAAAATCATTTACTCAAAGCCAATTCTAAACAGATGAATTTTTAGTCTCAATTTAAAACAGTTCAGAGTTTCAGCAGCTCTGCACTCGTCAGGAAGTCTGTTCCAGATAAATAGAGCATAGAAACTGAATGCTGCTTCTCCATGTTTGGTTCTGAATCCAGGGATGTTTAGTAGGCTAGAGTTGGAGGACCTGAGTGGTCTCGGTGGTTAGTACGGTGACAACAGGTCTTCAACATATGTTGGTGCTAAGCCATTTAATAATTTATAAACTAGTAGGAGTATTTTTAAATTTATTCTCTGAGCTACAGGGAGCCGGTGTAAGGACTTTAGAACTGGGGTGATGTGCTCTACTTTCCTGGCTCTAGTGAGGACTAGACGTGAGCAGCAGTGTTCTGGATCAGCTGCAGCTGTCTAATTGACTTTTTAGACAGACCTGTGAGGATGCTGTTGCAGTAATCAATCCGACTAAAGATAAATGCATGGATTAGTTTTTCGAGGTCCTGTTGCGTCATTAGTTCTTCAATTCTAGAAATGTTCTTCAGGTGATAGAAGGCTGACCTTGTGATTGCCTTTATGTGACCTTGGAGGTTCAGGTCTGAGTCCATTACTACACCTAGATTTCGGGCCTGATCAGTAGTTTCTAGCTGTATTAATTGAAGCTGTGTGCTGACTCTTGATCGTTTCTATTTAGGTCCAAAAGTAATTACTTCTATTTTGTTTCTGTTCAGCTGGAGAAAGTTATGGCACATCCATCCATTTATTTGGTCGATGTATTGATTTAGGGTTTGAATGGGTTGAAAGTCACCTGGTGACATTGTTATGTAAAGCTGAGTATCTTCTGGATAGCTATGTTAGCTAATGTTACTGGTTGCTATAATTTGGCCTAGTGGGAGCATGTAGATATTAAATTGGAGAGGCCCTAAGATAGAGCCCTGGGGCACCCCACATGTGATTTTTGTCCGTTCTGATGAAAAGTTTCCTATTGAAACAAAGAAGTTTCTGTTCTTTAGGTAGGACTCAAGCCAGCCAAGTACTGTACCAGAGAGTCCAACCCAGCTCTCCAGTCATTCTAATAGTCAATTAGCTCAAAGTAACCAGGGATCGTCCATTCAGATGACCTTGTTGTGACATCACTTGTTTGTCAGAATGAAAAACTCACCAGGGTCTTTATTTACGCAATTTGTGGTTTTATTTTGTTCACCACTTCATTCATATTGGTGGGAAAAGATTCTGATTACCTCCTGCCCCCAAGGACGACCACACTTCGTCTCATTATCTGTCAGGACTCCGAACAGAATCCAACAGAGAGAGATGTTATGTAGCCTCTTTTTGCCCATCTCAATGAGCTATTTAAATCTGAACTCAGTGTTGAACTGTGCACACTTCCTTTGTAGCTGCTCCATGTCATGACCCCCAAGGTCCACCTCTGATCTTCCTCAGCCTCTGCATCGCCTCGGAAGGCAAGGATCACCAATCAGGAGGGCTCCTGATGTGATCTACAGCTGAGTTATTAAGTGTAAGGGCATGTTAGTCCAAACATATGTGAACTAATTCAAAGGATTAGTTAGTTGATTATAAGAAAGTGATTAGGTCAGAGGTTAGGATAGGAAGAATTAGCAAACATGAGTTTGGTTTTAGATTACCTTGATGCAGCTGCTGCATCAAGGAATCCTAAATGAGCTCCACAACTTATTGTTAAAGAGCCACGCTTCATTGACTCTTTATGCAAGAGGAAATTAATCAAGAATCCATGTTTAGATAATCATAATTGAAGAAGGTTTTTAGTTTTTATGCCCAAAGATCCTCCTACCCGTAAAACCTTTTAATCTTGCTGACTGTTTAAAGTTGAATTTGATTCCTCATTCAAATTAATTTGAAAACCCCTATTTTCATCTTCTTCTAGTATAATGCCATTATACTATAAACTCTTCATCAAAATTGTGATTATATTGAAATTTGACCAAAACCCCATTTGAACCCAAAAATTAAATCACCCAATTAGCTCCTAAAAGGTTATTAGCAATCCAGTCCTCTCTTTTTCTTGAAAATATTGCTCCCCTGTCTCAGGATTGCTATTAGCCAGTGTGAAAACTTTTCTAAAGGGATCACTGTTTGAGTAGAGCTGTGGAGATAAAAATGAATACACAATAAAATCTCAATGGTTAAATTTGCTCCATCTGCTTCTCCTGTACCTGGGGAATTTTATTAAATCAAAGTCAAAGGTTATCTACGTAGCTTAAAATGTTTCTGTTAATCATTGTGGGATCCCAGTTCTGGTGTTGGAACCACAGAGACATCACTCCCACATCAAAACCTTTAAACCATGTTTTTTTTTCTAAAAATCCCCAGTTTATTTAGAATCTGCTATTAATTGGTTTTCATAACCATGCTTTTAGTACATGAGACAATCCTTGAAAAGACGCTCAGGGCGTATTTCCTTTGTCAGCAATGTTTTTTCCCAATATCCAATTGTTCTCCATTCAGTCAGGTTTTTGCTGAATGACATCTGTTCCAAAAAAAACTTTAACAGTTTTCCAAGCTGCAGCCCGCGGGCACAAAGTGGACGGCTATCTTATTGAGAAAATGGGGAATGCAGAGTTCCCAAGGGCTCTGACCCTGGTAACTAACTTGGAAAGGTTATTATTAATTCCTGTTTTCATTGCCATTTGCCTTTAGCTGTAGTTGCCAATTAAATTTAGTTCCATCAGTGAGTTTGTTAGGATCTGCTGTGAAGAAGTGTTAAGCCTCCTTGCAGCTAAAGTATTGAGTACAGCCTATCAATAAGGTTCCTAATTTCTCAATGTCATTATTGTTGTATCAATCAGCATTTTAAGAGAGTTATTTGTTCTAACTTGCGTATGAATTAAGTTAGATTCATGGTTTGTTTATTTTGTTACCCTTGTATTAAGGTTAACTCTTAAACTGTGTTCAGTTTCTTCTTTGTGAGTAACATGCGCAGATAAATGTTCCCCCTGTATGCCTGGTCTGATTAACCAGCATCTAAGCCTACCTTTGTTCCTTGGTTGTTTGATGGGTCTGTTTGTTTATTTCAACAGGTCGTCCAAGGTTTTATTGTGCTACAGCACCATTATGGTTTGAGTTAAGTTTCTCGGGCCCTCACACCTCTCCCTTTTTTGTGAAGGAAAGGGAAGAGGGACACTTTCTTGCCTAGTTAAAGAACAACGCTTAGACCATTTTGTCCAGTAATTCAGGTAGTTGTTCTGAGCCTAATGATATTTTGGTTTTCTGACAAGAGCAACCATGCTGGCGCCTTCAATTTAGATTAAGAGACCCATCCTTAGCAATTATGAGATTTCTTTGAACTCCATCTTGACCTTTTACGTCTGCTGGAAAACAGACAGATCCCTTGGCTTTGTTTTTTCTTTCCACTGAATTTTAAGATGGATTATTCATCCATTTAAGAGAAACAAACCCCTGTGAATGATCATAATAAAGCAGACCAATTCTTCCCTCAGTTGATTTCCTGTTTTGTTATAATTCTTCCCTTTGAAATATTACCTCTTCAGACATCAGTATGTCATTATTATTTAAATATTGTGGAGGTATTAATTAGACAACTTTTTTCCAAGAATTTTGATTTTTTTTCCTTTCACTCAGGCCCATGCTTTTCTCTCATCTTTTGCCCGCATATCAGACTGTCAGGTTGCGAAGGCCTACTGTAATCAGACTCCATGGTCTGGCTGAGCGCTCAGCTATGCAGAGGGGAGAGTAACCCAAAGAGAAGACATAACCATTTTTCTCACAGGAAAAAGTGAAGAACCTCTCAATCAGGAAAAGCTATTCTCACTCTACCAGAAGTCTTAATTGTCCTGTTTGGATTAAGCTTCTTGACCCACATGCAGAATACCACTAGACCAGTTGTAAAATTATGAAGTCTTTATTGAGACAAATAATGTGATGATAAAGGATGCGGGACCAAGGAACACTGCACAAGGAAATTGAGTTGAGAAGAACTGCAGAGGAAATGGTCCAAAGGTGAGATGGAGTCCGGGAGAAAATTTAATTGTTGATATCAGCTCAAGTGAGATTTACTCAGTAGGCTGATTGAACACCAGGGAGGAGGAGTTAGGAGTCCAGGATGTCTTTGAGAGCTTCCTGCTGTGTTCTTGGAGATGTGAAGATGGTAGAGTACGGGAACGAGGATTGAGTGCTTAGAGCGGGCAGAGAGAGCAAAGGGATGGAGCATGAATCACAGAGGAACTTGGAGCTTGAAGGCTGTCAGATGAGGAATCATTAGTGATGGGAGAAATGAACCGAGGCACCGAAGCATGTCTTGAGCAAAAGTGGGCGTGCCAAATTAAGCCTAGATTTGAAGCGTGCATCAAGAAAGGGTAAATCACGTGACCAAGGCTTTGGTTTGTGCGGGTGACATCACTGGTTCATTCAGTGTGTCGCTTTCTCACAACCGCTTTGAAACTCGCGGCACACTGTGGTGTTGTCGGCATTTGTAGTGAGTTGGTGAGCTAGTGAGGTATTGAGCTAGTCAATCAGTCAGTTAGTTAGTTGAACATCTTACTTCTGAGGTGAGCTCTAGGCTATATTTTCTTTTAGACTTGGGAGTTGGTTAAAAGTCCAGGTGTTTGTTTGTATGTGTTAACTGTAAAATGGTGCACTCCTGTTTGGTGTGGGCAGTTTTTTCTGCAGTCACATAATCTAAGTTTACACACCAACAATCCAACTCCCTTTAACAGATGGAGCCTGCATGAAAAAGGAAGTATTACCCAGTGTGGGAATAATTTGAGTTGATTGCTCATAATAAAGTGTGAAAGTTTGAATAAATTAACAGATACACTATAAAAAATTATGACTACTTCCCAGCCGCAGGAGGCTATATCCACTCCGAAGCCAGCAAATGATCTGACTATTGATAGGCCAGCATAGGCACATGAGAGACCGGCGCTGGCATCTGAGAGACCAGGGCTGGCAACTGAGAGGGAGACAGCTCACTAGTGATCGCATTAGATAGGCTAGCAATAGCATTGGATTGGCTCGTCACTAGCATTCCTAGGCTGGCCACTCAATGGCTTGACTACTCCCTCCGCTTGCCATTAGCAGGGATAGGATGGCAATAGCACTGGACTGGCCAATCAATAGTCAGATCAGTTGCTGACTTCGGAATGGCTATAGCGTCCTGCGGCAGGGAAGTAGTCTTACTTTTGCCCCTAATACTGCGCCATAACACTATAGCCTGGGCCACATCAAAGCAAAAAATACCAAAGCAACCATTTTTTAACATCTTGCTTGTTTGGGGTCATGTTTTAAACTGACGTTTGGTTATTACAGAGACATGGTTTTCGTTCAGTTCTGTTTGACATTTTATCTCCTTTAGCAGAAATAGATTTCCTTTAAAATAAGAGTGCTCCATTGACTTTGCAGCAGTAATATTTTACCATGCAATAGCAGTCGGAAATAGAATGTTTTCAGGGTGGGAAACTTGTAGCTCCATTTTACAACGCTTCTAAAAAAATCATGTGTTCTTATTCAAAATGTCCACAAAGGCAGCAAACATCGGAGAAACAATAATAGTTGGACTGCTATATATGTATATATATTCAAATTCAATTCAAATTCAAAAATACTTTGTTGATCCCATAGGGAAATTAAGTGTTGTTGTAGCTCAAATAATTAATTCTTTAAGGAGTTGTTGTAGATGATGATAGCTGTGGGCAGGAAAGATTTCCTGAAGCGGTCTGTGTTGCAGCGAACCTGAAGAAGCCTCCGACTGAAGACACTGTTGTTGTAGGGTAGTCTCATGAAGAAGATGCTCAGGGTTATCCATAGTTTTTATTTTATTTTTTAGAAGAATCCTTCTTTGCATCATCATCTCCAGATGTTCTACAGTTGTCCCCAGAACAGAACCAGCCTTCTTATTCAGCTTGTTTAGCCTTTTTAAGTCCCTGGCTCCAATACTGCTACCCCAACAGATGATGGCTGAAGAGATTACACTCTCCACAACATGCTTGAGAAGATTTGCAGCATCTTGCTGCAAACCTTGAAGGACCTAAGCTTCCCCAAGAAGTACAGTCTGCTCTGTCCCTTCTTGTAGACGGTGTCACTGTTGCGCCTCCAGTCCAGTCTGTTGTCCAGCTGAACACCAAGGTATTTATATTCCTCAACCACCTCCACTTATTCTCCCATGGAAACAGTGTTTGACTTATCCCTGTTTCTTCTGAAATCTACAATCATCTCCTTTGTTTTGTTCACATTCAAGGTAAGACCATTGTTTCCACACCACGTCACAAAGCGGTCCAGCAGCTCTCTGTATTCAGCTTCTTGTCAATCTCTGATACACCCAACAATTGCAGAGTCATCTGTGTATTTCTGCAAATGACAGGTCTCTGATTTGTACTGGAAGTCTGAGGTGTACAGAGTGAAAAGGAATGGAGAGAGTACAGTCCCTTGTGGTTCTCCTGTGCTAATGACCACCTGGTTTGACACACAATCCTTCAGTCTAACAAACTGTGGTCTGTTTGTCAGGTAGGCTTTGATCCAGGCGATTGTTGAAGGTTCCACCTGTGTCTTCTGGAGTTTCTGATTAAGCAAATCAGGCTGGATTGTGTTAAATGCACTGGAGAAATTAAAGAACATGATCCTCAAAGTGCTGTCTGCTTTGTCCAGATGACAGTGGGTTGGTTGAAGCAGGTGGATGATGGCATCTTCAACTCCAACTCCACAGCGATAAGCAAACTGCAGCGGGTCCTGATAAGGTCTTATTTGCTTATTCATGGGTGCCAACAGGAGTCTCTCCAGGACCTTCATGATGTGCGATGTCAGGGCAATAGGTCTATAGTTATTGATGACTGATGGGTGAGTTCTCTTTAGTACCGGAACAAGGCATGATGTCTTCTACAACACTGGGACCATCTCCTGGCTCAGGCTAAGGTTGAAGAGGTGCTGCAGAATCCCACAGAGCTGATCTGCAAAGGCCTTGAAGACTCTGGGGCTGTTGAAGAATGCATTCATTTCATTTGCTCTGTCCAGACTTCCATCTATCCAATCCAGCCTGTGATTACTTTCATTTCTGACCAGACATCTCTGATATTGTTCCTCTGTAGTTTGTTCTCCAGCTTCTTCCTGTATGCCTCTTTGCTGTCTCTGATCTTGACCTTAAGTTGCTTCTGTATACTCCTCAATAATTCCCTGTCTCCCTCCCTGAAGGCTCTTTTTGTTCTTGCTCAGCAGTACCTTCAGGTCGCTGGTGATCCAAGGTTTGTTACTAGGGAAGCGTCTCACTGTTCTGGTGGGGATGATGTTGTCAACACAAAAGTTTATATAGTCAGTCACACACTCCCCATGTGCTTGGCTCCAGGATGGTGGCGAGAGCAACAGGAAGCAGACAGATAGAGAAACATAGACAGACACCCCAGACTCTTAACAAAAATATTGATTTTATCCAAAAGATAAAAAAGGCAAATACCAAAACCTCTCACTCTAACGGAAACCTATATTTCCAAACCAGAAAGGCTAAGTCTTAATTTTCCAAACCAGAAAGGCTAAAGCCAAAAAGATCTCACTTCAACAGAAGCCTTTATTTCCAAACCACAAAGATTATTACCAAAAAGAATAATGACTTCACTTTTAATGGAAGATTCTTTTTGGGACTTGAACTTGTGGTTTGGCCAGTAGCGACTTGACCTTTACTCGACTACAACCTCACTGGTTTCTGAGTTGAGTTTAGCTTGATTAAAATCATTCACCTTGCTTCATCAGGATCAGCCTGCTGGTTTTGCTCAGCTTCAAAATGCACCAGTTTTCAAACACAAGGCATTGAAAGAGTCCTGTACTATTATTTCTCTAAGGGGTCTTACTGCGAGGAAGAAACATCCCCCCCTAGGGGAGCACGGTGGCACAGCTGGCAGCACAGCTCAACTCACAGCTAGAAGGTCCTGGGTTCGATTACCGCTGGGGACGCTGTGGGTGCTGAAGGTGTGTTTGTTCCCCTGCATCATCGGCACCCAAACCTTGGGTGGGGTTGGCGAAATGAAGTGGAGTTTGCATGTTCTCCCCGTGTTCCCTTGAGCAGCTAGTCCTGGGGCTTTATACTGCCTCCTCCTGGCCAGCCGGGGCGCCTGAAGGGTTGGGGAGGATCTGGCTGGAATAACGTGATCCTTCCACGTGCTACGTCCAGCCGGGGAAACCCTGTCCCATAAGGTGAAAAGAAGGCACTGCTCACTCCCCAAGATGTCCTTGTATCTTGGGTTTTAGTGCGGGGCCCTCCCGGGGCTGGCAGAGGGAGAGCGGAACCCCAGGACTGGACCCTTAGGGTAGGAGCACTGGGTGAAAAATAATGGAAAAAAACTTTGGGATAAAAAAAAGAAGTATATATATATATATATATATATATATATATATATAAAAAGATACATCCCCTTTTTTGCTTCATGTTACTATGACATTTTTTTACATACTTATTCAACTCTTCATTCTTTCGTTTTACAGACTTCTAACCTAAATTGATGTATGCTTTAATTTTATTCCATTCCTCTTAGGTTCTTGTTGATTTATTTTAGTACAACTCTGGGATGGGGTTTTGCGCTGTTATTATAGAAATTCAAGGTTTTGTTGTTGTGTACTGCGATGGACTGGCGACTTGTCCAGTGTGTACCCCGCCTCTCACCCCATGACGGCTGGAGATAGGCACCAGCCCCCCCATGTAGTTCCTTGAATATTAAACACTCCAACAAACCATATTTTCTCTCCCCTTGTTGACAAATGCCATGATACATGACATTTGACAAATCAGCTTTTAGTCCTCTTTAGCATAATAATCTGTCAATGTCTCATTTTCCAAAAGCATTCACTGAAAGCCCATATTTCATTTTACTCCCAATGTTTTTTTCTCTCAGAAAAACTGATATTTCCTTATCTGCAAGGTTGTTTTCGTTGTAAGTGCTTTAAGCAAAATACATTCCTTAGGTTTTAAAGTAGTTATATTCTCCTCATATAATTGCTTTTATTCCTCTCTGCCTTCAAATGCTATTTTTAATGTTAGTCTACAATAAAGTTTATTAGTTGTTAAATTGAAGGCCATAGATAATTGTTTATTCTACCTTTGTCTTTTGGCCTGTTTCTTCTCTCATTTTAAGTTCCTCCATTTTATTTAACGACTTGTTTATAGCCCACCCTTTGAAAATTATCTTCAATACCTTGCTTCTCTAATTCCTTGGGGTGGCTTATTTTCAAACACAGCTTTTTTTCCTTTAAAAATCCACTAAATTCTAGTTTAGTTGATTCAAGCATTATGTTGACAGATCATATTATCACATTCATTTATTATCTCAGGGCCCCTGTGGAAACAAATTTAAATGCACAATTATATTTATACATTCAATATAAATCATTACTAACAAACATTTAAACAGGGACATCTCACACTAGAGAATACAAACGCCACACACACAGTTCAGTCAGTCAGTGTCTTCAATCAATCATCATTTTATTCCTCACAAATCCCCACTCATTATTTTAGTCTTCCCAATTTTCAAATCAACCAATTTTTCTGAGGGTTCAGAGATTTGTGATGTTTTGGAAGCAAAGGAATTAAAGTTATTTTCTGTCTGCTGGTGCTGCCTCAGGAATTTAGGTTAGAGGTTTCCCAAAACACATTTTCCAAACATAACCATTTGCAGGCTTTACCAAACCCAAACAAAATTTTACCTTTCTCTCTCTGCCTCAGCACTAAATGCGCTCAAAGTACATTCACATCTCTGTATGTGTTAATGTTTAAAATCAAGAAAAACGTAACGATTTCAGCTAATTTCTTCGTGGCCAGGTTTTCCCCTGCTTGAGCCAGTAGAAAGAGAAAAGAAAAAGAGAGAACTAGCTCTAGTACTTCATTGGGTGAGCGTGCATGATCAGGTTTTATGAATAATGATGTCTTGATTCAAGAATTTTGTAATGCAGAAAAGTGAAGCTATTTAATTGAGTGTTTGATTAACTTGTTTTGCTAATAGTTTTGTCATACATTTTCAATATAATCCAGTAGTTTTTTTGCACCCTGTTGATGCAGACTCCAACCACAGCAATCCCTCAGCAATCCCTCACACTGAGCGAGCATGTAGCGACAGTGGAGAGAAAAAAACTCCCCTTTAACAGGAAGAACCCTCCAGCAGAACATAAAGAACAAAAAGAACTGATGTAGTAGCATTTTCTATATAAAAGAAAGCAAAAAGATGATAACTGGACACGGAGGATAAACAGTTGCAGGGAGCTTCATCCCAGTCGATGCCCCTCATCCAACAAGGCACATTGGAGGTCACCAGGATGCCGGACCAGGTGTAGCTTCTATGGAGAGAAAAACATTGACGAAAAAACAAAGTTAACAATCGAAATAACAGCAAATAATACAACGTGAGAGTAATAGAAGAGAAAAGTAGGAGAGTGAAGTAGCAGAGTCAAGAGAAGTGGTCAGTCGGTCCTCCAACAGTCTAAACCTAAAGCATAAATAAAGAGATAGTTAAATGACCTAAGCCACTCTAACTATAAGCTTTATTGAAAAGAAAGGTTTTAAGCCTGGTCTTAAAAGTAGACAGAGTGTCTGCCTTATGGGTTAAAACTGAGAGCTGGTTCCACAGGAGAGGAGCCTGATAACTAAAAGATCTGCCTCCCGCTCTACTACTAGAAATCCTAGGAACCACCAGTAAACCTGCAGTCTGAGAGCGAAGTGCTCTATTAGGAACATATGGAACAATTAGATCTCTGTTGTATGATGGGGCTTGATTATTAAGGGCTTTATATGTAAGAAGGAGGATCTTAAATTCTATTCTGGATTTAACAGGGAGCCAATGAAGGGAAGCTAAAACAGGGGAAATGTCATCTCTTTTTTTAATATTCATCAGAACTCTTGCTGCAGCATTTTGTACCAACTGAAGGCTTTTAATTGCATTTTGTGGACTTTCTGATTGTAAAAAAATTACAGTATTCCAGCTTTGAAGTAACACATGCATGGACTAGCTGTTAAAGACACAAGGTTGCAGTTGTTGGGTTTCCACTTCAGGAAACATTTAACTTTGCTCGAAATTTCCATAGGCCTAATTTCCTTAGGGTACATTATAATTTAAATGATGTTATGGAGACTGATCAAAGTTAGTTTTAGGAGTATATGCGTGTACGAGCAAATGACCCTACATAATTTGAGGGTCATTTGTGCAGTATGCATTTTGCATGCCCACTGGGTTAAAGTGCATTACAACCTGTCAGGAGCACTTTATGGACTAGGATTGAAATTTCAGTTTAGCTTTAGTTAAATGGTTTGTGGGAATACTCCGTTGGGTAAGTTTTGCTGGCTTGCTTTGAGTAGCCGTGCATCATATGGCTTAATTTTTCTGGTCATTAATTTTTGCTGTTAATTTTTAACTTTTTGATAACTTGTTTTGATGCGTAACCATGGCAAAAATGTGGTTTACAGCTGGTAGCAGCTAATTAACATCACAAAAGCTGAAATAATACCTCAACTGAAGCCACAAATCCCTGATGACTTGATAAGGAGGAGATGTGGAATCAGAGCGGGAGCAAAAAGGAGACAGAGAAGGAAGAAGTTCACGCCATCTCTTCCATCGATCATAATGGGCAATTGGAGATCACAGGATAACAAGATGGATGAACTCCAAATCCTTACAAGGACTCAGCCAGAGTAGCGTGAATGCAGTGTTATGTGTTTTAATGAGACGTGGATGCTGGATCATATCCCCGACTCCAACGTCTCTCTGCTAGGCTTCCTGACTGTACGAGCAGACAGAGATCTGAAGACGAGCAGGAAAAGAAAAGGAGGTGGAGTAGCAGTGCTTATCAACAACAGATGGTGTCACCCAGGACATGTTACTGTGAAGTGTCGTCTCCGCACCCCAGATATTGAACTCTTGGCAGTACATTTTTGCCCATATTATTTACCAAGACAGTTTACTGGTATTATTTTGGCAGTTGTTTACATTCCACCTTCAGCCGTTGCCGACAACGCATGTGATGTCATCAGTTCCCTTGTTGTCAGCTGCTCCACAAGAGAAAACAAGACCTTGGATTGGTTTTATGCAAAAGTAAAGGATGCATACATGTCCAAACCAATACCTCCTCTGGGACAATCAGATCACAATGTTGTTTTTCTCTGTTCAGAATATAAGCCACTTGTTCAGAGGCCTGTTACAAAGAAACCTGTGAGAAAGTGGTCACATGAAGCTAAAGAAGCCCTGCATGGTTGTTTTGCGAGCACAAACTGGATGACTCTTTGCACATGGGGAGGACATTATTGCCATGACTGAGTGTATAAATTTGTGTGTGGACAACATCATCCCCACCAGAACAGTGATATGCTTCCCTAATAACAAACCCTGGATCACCAGTGACCTGGGGGAACTGCTGAAAAAGAAAAAAAAGAGCCTTTACGGAGGGAGAGAGGGAATTACTGAGGAGTATACAGAAGCAACTTAAGCTCAAGATCAGAGACAACAAAAAGGCATACAGGAAGAAGCCGGAGAACAAACTACAGAGGAACAATGTCAGAAAAGAAAAAGATCACAGGCTTTAAGGACAGGAAGGATTGGATAGATTGAAGTCTGGATAGAGAAAATGAACACATTCTTCCACAGTTTTAGTTCAGGAACTAGCTCAGCATCCTCCTCTACTATCCCCAGCCTAACAGAAATCCCACTCATCTCTGACCAACAGCTTTCCTTTTACACCTAGGATGTTTTGTCCTTCACCTCAGCCATGGACTCTTCTGATTTCACAAGTTTGACTTCAAACGAGTCAGGAAATGCTGCTACCCCCTTTGCCTCCCACTTGTCTCCAAAAGTCAGTTAAAGAGGCAGCTGGAGAAATTGAACCGAAACAAGGCGGCAGGTCCAGATGGTGTCAGTCCCAGAGTCCTGAAGGCCTGTGCTGAGCAGTTCTGTTGGATTCTGCAGCACCTCTTCAACCTTAGCCTAACTCTGGAGAAGGTCCCAGTGTTGTGGAAGGCATTCTTCCTTGTTCCAGTACCAAAGAGAACTCACCCTACAGTCATCAATGAATATAGACCTGTTGCCTCGACATCCCACATCATGAAGGTCCTGGAAGCAAACAAGAACATTTCAGGACCCGCTCCCGTTTGCTTATTGCTGTGGAGTTAGAGTTGAAGATGCCATCAGTCATCACCTGGATCAATGACTACCTGACAAACAGACCCCAGTTTGTGAAACTGAAGAATTGTGTGTCAAACCAGGTGGTCAGCAGCACAGGGGCACCACAGGGGACGGTACTTTCACCATTCCTTTTCACTCTGTACACCTCAGACTTCTAGTACAAATCAGAAATATCTGCAGAAATACTCAGATGACTTTGCAATTGACGGGTGTATCAGAGATAGACAAAAAGCTGAATACAGAGAGCTGGTGGACCGCTTTGTGACATGGTGTGGAAACAATCGTCTTACTTTGAATGTGAATAAAACAAAGGAGATTATTGTAGATTTCAGAAGAAACAGGGATAAGTCAAACACTGTTTCCATCATGGGAGAAGAAGTGGAGGTGGTTGAGGAGTATAAATACCTCGGAGTTCACCTTGACAACAGACTGAACTGGAGACTGAACAGTGAAGCCGTCTACAAGAAGGGACAGAGCAGACTGTACTTCTTGTGGAAGCTTAGGTCCTCCAAGGTTTGTCCAGCAAGACGCTGCAAATCTTCTACAGGTCTGTTGTGGAGAGTGTAATCCCTTCAGCCATCATCTGTTGCGTAGCAGAATCAGAGCCATGGACTTAAAAAGGCTCAACAACCTGATGAAGAAGGCTGGTTCTTTTCTTGGCACTACTGTGGAACCACTGAAGATGATGCAAAGAAGGATTTTTCCTAAAATCAAAAAAAAAAGATGGACAACCCTGAGGATCCTCTTCATAAGACTGTCATACAACAACAGAGTCTTCTTCAGTTTTGCTGCAATACAGACAGCTACAGGAAATCGTTCCTGCCATCATTATCTACAATGACTCCTTAAAGAATTAATTATGAGCTACCACAACACTTAATTTCCCTCTGGGATCAATAAAGTATTTTTGAATTGAATTGAATTATGGTGAACCTTCTTCCAGGTCCATGTCTTCAGCCAGAGAGATTGTTAACTCTCTGTGGGAGCATCTACTCAGTGAATGCACTAAAGATAAGTAGTTGAAAAAAGCTGACCATTATGGGATGGATGTTTGTAATCCCAGCTGACATTAATTGATTTGCAGACAGAGTCAATCTTTTTTTAACTTGGATTCTCTTACTTTTGGGCAGCTGATTAACAAAATTTGTACAAACCGTTATGTGGTAATGTGATAGATATAGTAGATGTTTTTTTGTTAGTAAGTGGTAGGGTTGGGGAGGTGAGCAGCAAAGAAACAACTTCTTCAATAAATCCCCAAGAGTCTCACTGCTAAAACATTGGACTGGTTTGATGGCATCTCCATAATTCACCCAGCAGTGCTAATGGGATCACGCTCTGAATCGCCCAGATAGCCTTTACAGACAACTACATGGCACACTGTGGTGGACCAGGCAGTTTTAAATCACTGGAACCATCTGACTTCTATTCTGTGTGTAATGAAGTGTGTTCTGGTTTTGCAGTGAGGTAAAAGTTCCACAATTCAGAGTTTGGTTGATATTTCCTACTTGCTGTTAATTATATCTATTTTTTCTAGAAAGAGCAGATTGGAGAGAATGAAAGAGGGCCTCTGTTGTGTGCTAATAACTTCAGGATTTAATGTATACTTTTTTTAGGTATAAACCCACAGCCACATCAGAAAACATAATCTGATAACTATCTGGTTTTACAGAATTGAATCACAGCAGCGTTCTGCTTTGTGGCAAGGCCCTGTTTATTCTGTATAACTTTGTCCATTCATTCTGACCTACAGCCCCGCCTAGCCAGTGATCATTTTCGATTATCTACAAGTTTGAATTATTTTCATGTGTTTAGCTTCCACAATGTTCCTTGAACCCCTATAAAATACATACTCTGCTGTTGCCTCAAGCTCATAAGATATGCATGTGGAATTTCTTTTACTTATATTAGCAACATGCTCTCAGCAGCAGGCATGTTTTGACTGGTGTACAAATATAAATATTAAAATGTAAAGTAAGACTGAAGATAATACTGTTTATATCTTTCAGAGCAGTACATTGTGACACTGCTGATAATGTCAGTCAGGACACTGAGAATAAGCTAATTGGAAAGGGTTAGAGTGAGGCAGTAAATGGTGTGAGATCAAAATAATGAAACTGACAAAAACAGATAGTAGCAAAACTTCAGAACACCAAGTTCTTACAGAAAAGGAGAAAATAGCTTATCTTGTTACTCAGTCATACACCTGCTTCCCTATTTTCAGTTCCAAGCTGTCTTTCATTGATGAACTATAATCAGAAGGTCAAGATGCTAATTTTCCAAATACATGTTTTGGTGCCCATTCAGAACTGAGGGAAAGAAATTGCAGGGTGGCATCTCTCTAATAGCTTACTATGAGACTGCAAAGGAGCAAGAGATAAAGACAAGATGGAGGAAGAGGATGATTGCCCAGCTGAGGGACACTGGCGTCCGGTGGTATGAATATGTTGTGCTGGCTTGACTCCATTACCGATTGTGAAGGCAGATGTTGCTGTGGGCCCTCAGGCATGAACATGACGTGATGGCAGCGGGTTTTCCATGGCTGCTGCCCAGCCAGCTGCCACCTCAAGTGTCACTCTGCATTGGCAGAGAGGAATAAAAGCCAAACTGGTCTTGACCAGAAGGGCTGGGGGTGCACTTCACACCATGTGCAGGGACAAAAGACCTGGTGATCTGCAGTCACAGCTGAGCATGCCAGAGCTTTTCAAGCTTCTGTGGAGGATGGGTGGGCTGAGGGGGAGTTGACAAAGACAAATGGCAGAGCAGAGCGTTGGTCACAGGATGCAGCTGCTGCTCATCAATCGCTTCCTTATTACAATTAGACTGACTGCCACATTCAGCTTTAAAGAGCAGGGATGTAAAGTCAAGTTTCCATTTGGTTTATTGATGGGTACGAGTTGCACATCCTAAAGTGAAGTAGAGCTAAAGAACTGAAACTTCTCCTTCTCCTTTAAAAACTTTGTGAGATTTACTCAGGAGGAGTCAAAGGGTTCCTCATTTTTTCCTGTCATAAAACTTTTAGCATTGTCATAAAAAACGTATTTTCAATAGATGTTGATAGTAAATAGAATAAGTCGGAGGTGTTACATCATCAGCTTTTTTTCTGTAGTACTACAGACTGTTAGAGCAGAGCTGGATGTTTTTTTACTGATTCTAAACACAATATCAAAGAGTCTCTCTGGCAATTAGGTTTATTGAAATTATGCTACTCACATTTTCTATCTGGTGCCAAACTTCACACCTAATGGCAGACAACATCTTCATTAGCATGCATACATTAATGTTAATTATGTGACACAAACAGAACTTATATGACAAAACTAATTCAAAAATGCAAAAAAAAAATGTTTTCTAATAAACAGCCATCACTATATCCTAGAATACTGCCTTAAAAAATTAGGGAAAAGCGGAGAAACTGAGATGGATGAGACATATGACTGATCGAATTATAAAAGGCCTTTACTTTTGTAGCATTTTTCTAGTCTAGTCTAGGATCTGACCACTCACAAATTTTTTCCTTTAAAAAAAACGAGCCACATCATTTACCCAGCTGCCCTTAAAAATGTTGATCTTGCTGCAGTGAAGTTTGAAACTGGGCTCAAACCTATAACTTTCAGGTTGAAATATATTTTACTAGTGAGTGAATATCGTCCTGCAGAGCTCCACAAAAATATGCAAAAACTGTTTCTCTTAACTGATGCTGTCTTCATATTACTCCTCTTGATATCAGTTTTAACTGGTGACTAAAATAAGCTTTTAAAGCAACAAACATTCACCCAGAAAACATTTTATCATAGCCATCAGTTTCTAAAAACACATCCATATTAAGAACACAACATTAACTAGGCAACATCCATCCATTATCTGTACCCGTCCATCCTATGCAGGGTTGCGGGGGGGCTGGTGCCTATCTCCAGCAGTCACGGGGCGAGAGGCAGTAAGTAGACAATATATGAGTCTGAATTAGCATCAGAGACAGCAGAATATGCTGCCAATTTACATACATTCAATTCAGTTTATTTCTATAGCACCAATTCATACTACATCATCAACCAAACATACATTGCAATCAGTTTCAAAGTTTTCTATCTAAGGAATCCCAGCAGATTGCATTGAATCATTGACTTGCAGCATTCACTCCTCCTGGACGAACCTGTAGCAACAGTTGCCTGCGTTGTGTCATTGACTTCACAGAAATGCTTCATACTGAGCATGCATGTAGCGAGAGTAGAGAGGACAGGCTCCCCTTTAACAGGAAGAAACCTCCAGCAGAACCTGGCTCAGTACAATTGGCCATCTGCCACAACTGTCTGGGAGTTTGAGAAGACAGAGCAAAAACAAAGAAAGAACAAAAGAACTGATGTAGTAGAAGTACTTTTTATGTTAAAGTGGAAAGTTGATAACAGGAGAGGGAGAATGTTCAGTTACTGGGAGCATCATTATAGCCAATGTCGCCCCTCCAACAAGGCATCACAGCTGAGCAGAATGCCAGACAAGGTGTATCATCTATGGAGACAAAGACACTGAGAAAACATAAAGTTAACTGTTGAAATAATAGCAGGTAATGCAATTGGAAAGTAGTAGAAAATGAAAAGTAGCAAAGTAAAGAAAAGTAGTCAGTCTGTCCTCCAGCAGTCTAAGCCTAAAACAGCATAATTACAGAGACAGATCAGGATGACCTTAGCCACTCTAAATATAAGCTTTATCAAAAAGGAAAGTTTTAAGCCTGGTCTTAATAATAGACAGAGTGTCTGCCTCACTGACTAAAAAGGCGACCAAAGTGCTTCACAATAAAAGACAAATATATTGTTAGCAATATGTACACCACAACAAAAGTAATCTCTAAAAACTCGATCCATCCAGATGCTGTGTGACTCCAATGAGCACCAGCGCATTCATTGTGCAGTATTATGCAGGAGCGTAACTGCAGTATTTATATTTCTACTCATCACAATTAATGCACCAATAAATGCAATTGCTGTATAATCTGCAAGCATACATTTGAACATACTGTGATATAATAATATTTTCATTCAGATTCTCATTTTTATTCTCAGTTCAGAGACGGGGGTGGGGGTGTGTGTGTGTTAGGGTCTACAAATCTGAAAATATGGCTTAAATTCATGATTTTTCCATCTCAAAGGCAGTTCCCTCCGTGTCCAAAATGTGCGTAAGCAAGGTCCTTAGTGTGCTTAAAGTTCTCACATTTTTCTGTCACGTTTTTTTTCAATAAATCACAAACTTTGAGTAGAAAGGGACTTATGCAATTTTCAGATTCTGTTTTGTGTATAAACAAGCTTTATAATTGAGACCTCAATACTGAGGAGCTGGGGAAAATTGACTAATCAACAGAGACATCAATACACAGGGATCCAAGCAAGACACAATAGGATCTACTGAAGCAAAGACTACAGAAAAATCAACAATAAAATATGTCTAAATGATTACGTAAACAGAACAAACAAAGAACACATAAGCTCACATCAAATAAAAAGTTGCAACCTGGATTGGATTTAGTAAATATAGAAGTAAAATCTAAATATTCTAACAATAAATTGACTGAAAAATGAAATAGAAGGTTGGTTACATTTAAATGCAGATTTGAGGACTAGTTTTATTCATAAAGAAATGAATGTTTCTTTACATGAGTTAAACTGTAAATATGAGTAAGCTGTTCAGTTTGCTGATGATACGGAATATAAAGAATTTCTCCACCATCTGATGAATATTATTTTCTTCGGTTTTTTTTGTGGTTGCGGTAAAGTCACTCTTTTCATAACATGACTAACTGATTAGCACAGCCTGTAGGATATCCTTTTCTTGGCAGATGAAACTTAATTGTGGAAGACAGAGACATGATTACATGAAGTGCTGATTAAATAAGAGGACCAAAACCATGTACCAGGTCTTTGTTTTACTTCCCAAACATCTGATAATAATCATGGACTGCAATGATAAAGGTAATTACATAATTTAAACAAGCAGAGGGCAGCAATTTAACCAACAGAAGAATGAAATAATTAGATGTGATTGTCTGCACCCACATTACTACATCAGGGCATAGCTAGAGCATTATGGAGAAGCGAAAAGCACAGTATAGTAAAACTAGCTAAGTCTGAGATCTTCTATGTCTGAATGTTTAACCACTTTGTGTGTCTCCAACTTTCTGTGTTAAGAGCAAGGAGTCTTTAACAAAGGTTAATATCCACTGACCCATACCTCTCCAGCTAAGCACTCTCATCTTATTTTCTTCCACTTCTGTAAAAGAAGTAGGAGTTTAATGCAAATGATTGACTTAGTAACAGAGACAAATGATTGTACTGAGGATATAGATGTCTACAGTCCTACCCCTAATAATGTACATCAAAATAAGACAATTATATTTACTGTGAGTTTACACCTGAAGATTTACATTTTTAAGTATGTTAAATTGTTTGTTAAGTCACTCTACACTGCGTCAATGCCTTGGTAAAGCCAAGAATTTGAGCAGTATTTTAGTGACATCTATTGGTGTAATATATTATTGGAACATGTATTATTTTTTCCCCTGTACCACAGCTGAAATACAGTATTAAAAAAAGAATTTGTTTGGTTTAAGTGGAATTTACAAAAAACATTAATCCAATTATTCTTTTTGAAATGTATTACATATATTTTTATATAAACTCTGAGGATATGAAAAAAATAGTCAAGTTTTTTTCTGTGTAGCTATACACGCACTGTGATGGTGTGCAACAAAACATTTTTTGTACGAAAATGTGTGTTTTGTTTTATGTTACACATCTGTTACTAGGGTAAAAACGCAACACTTAAAAGAACTGAGGAAAACAAAAACAATATTAGCTCCACAAATAGTGAGTCAAGATTTATTTTCAAGTGAAAGAAAACCCAGAGTATTTACAAATATGTACACAATAAATTAACAAAAAGAACTGCATTGACTTCAGGGTAAACCAAGGCCAAAATGTCAAACAAAATACAACCATCTAAACTTCAAGAAAATCTGACTAAGCACTATCTAAAAATAAAAATAAAGACATTAACTAAACCCAACTCCCTGTCTAAAAAAAAACAGGAAACAAGTGGGTCAAAGAAAATGGCAGTTCACCCCTACCTGTGCAGTAATCCAACTTGACAAAGTTGAAACACCACTGACTTATTAATAACCAGGAGGTTTTTTACCGGATCGTTTTAATCGGTGGGAAGCGCGGATTACTTCTCCCCCACCATGCCTCCACTCACCTGCAGTCCTGGGTGGGATGGGTGCGGAAAACTTAGCCAGAGGGTTCTGGAGCTGGAGCAGATGATCTCAACACTCCACCAAATCCAGGACCATGAGCGCGACGTGGACATCATCTTCGGCCGGACTTTCGCCGCCGCCAGCAGTGCACAGCTGGCGGACACCATTCCCTGCCAGCCCGGCGAAGCTGTGGGGGGAGGATCCATCGCTGGGCCTCCAGGCAGACACGGGGTGCCAAACGCCCGCGTAACATCTGCAGCAGAGGAGGACCGCTGGTTCCAGCAGGGGGCTAAACCAAAAGCCCCCATCAGCTCCACTCCGGTGCTCCAGGGTGCCCGGTTAACGGTTGGGCCAGCCCACGGTGGAGGCGCTTGGAGCAGCCGCCACCGCTCTCCTCCAACCTGCCTGCCTCTATCAAACCGTTTCAGCGCCCTGGATGTGGATTTCCCTCCTCTGACAGCCCCTGGTCGCCGTAGCTCCGTAGGAGCGCCGCCTAATCCTGGATGGTGAACGATCCTCTGCCCAGCGCAAACATCCGCCTGCAGACCCGCCGCCCACCACACTCATCATTGGGGACTCTTATCATAGTCATTTTTTATTTGTCCCACATCTGGGGGAAATTCCAGCTGTTACAGCAGCAGTAAAAAGTCAAAGATTTAAAAAATAATAATGCTGTATATGCTGTACAGCATATACACATAAACATCAAGATGGATAATAACAGTAACAGTATGGAAATAAATTAACTAAATTAACTAACTAATAAATTAACAGACAGAAAGCGATGTACAAGGTGAACTACTGGGAACAGAGCTGATTATACAGTCTGACAGCAGCAGGAAGGAATGACCTGTGGTGTCTCTCCTTCAGACACCGTGGATGGAGGAGTCTGTTGCTGAAGAATCTGTTCAGTGATGTTACTGTGGCATGCATAGGGTGAAGAGTGTTGTCCATCATAGATGATAACTTGGCCATCAATCTCTTCTTGCTCACCAACTCCACTGCATCTACGGAGCCCCCCAGCACAGAGCTGGCCTTCCTCACCAGCTTGTTTAGTCATTTCCTGTCCCAGCTGAGATGCTGCTGCCCCAGGAAGCCACTCCATAAAAAATGTTTGATGCTACCACTGATTCATAAAAAGTCCTTAGCAGGGTCTTTTGCACCCCAAAGGACCTCAGTTTCCTTAGCAGATACAGCTGACTCTGACCCTTTTTATAGAGAGCCTTGGTGTTATCAGTCCAGTCCAGTTTGTTGTTCAGGTGAACACCCAGATATTTATAACAGTCCTCCATTTCTATATCTGTTCCCTGGATGGTCACTGGAGCGGGGGGAGGACAATTCTGCCTGCGCAAGTCCACCACCAGCTCTTTGGTTTTCCCTGCATTGATGTGGAGGCAGTTTTTTTGACACCAGTCCACAAAGTTCTCGTTCAGGTCTCTGTACTCACTGTCTTCCCCATCTGTGATGAGACCAACAATGGCAGAGTCGTCAGAGAACTTCTGGAGATGGCAGGATGGAGTTTGGTGGGTGAAGTCAGAGGTTTACAGCGTGAAAAGGAAGGGGGCCAAAACAGTTCCCTGAGGGGCCCCTGTGCTGCAGGTGATCCAGTCTGATACACAATCCCGTAGCCTCACAAACTGTGGACGGTAAGTGAGGAAGTCTAGGATCCATGATGTCAGGTGATGGTCCACCCCAGAGTCCTGTAGCTTGTCCCCTAGAAGTGCTGGCATGATGGTGTTAAACGCACTGGAGAAATCATAAAACAGGATCCTCACAGTGCTGCCCTTAGTGTCGAGGTGGGAAAGAGCGTTCTGCATGAGGAAAATGACAGCATCATCCACCCTGATGCCGGGCCGGTAGGCAAACTGTAGAAGGTCTAACAATGAGCTCACCACAGTGCGGAGGTGGGACAAAACCAGCCGCTCCAGGGTCTTCATCAGATGAGAAGTTAACGCTTACAGGCCTGTAGCTGTTGAGATCCTTCGGGCGGGGGATCTTTGGCACTGGTACCACACATGATGTGTTCTAAAGCAGCGGTACTTTCTCCAGTCTCAGGCTCAAGTTGAAGAAGTGCTGAACAATCACACTGAGCTGGTCTGCACAGCATCTCAGGATCCTTGAGCTGATGCCATCAGGACCCGCTTCCTCATCTTCAGTCAGCTGAGCTCCCTTCTCACCTGCCATGTTGTGAAGGACAGGCTGACTCTGGAGCCTGTCAGCAGACTGCTGTGGCTGAAGCAGCTGATGTAGGTGGCAGACAGGGCTCATGTGGTGGGAATGATGGGGGTTGTGAAGGAGACGGGTGGTTAGGGGGGAGGGCAGATGCCTTATTAAACCTGTTGAAGAAGTTGTCCAGGTCATCTGCCCGCTTCTTGTTCCCTACAAGCTTTGAGTTGGTCTCCTTATACCCAGATATGGATTTCAGTCCTCTCCAGACCCTGCTGATGTTTGCTGTTCTGCAGCTGGTCCTCCATCTTATTTTTGTACTGAGCCTTGCCCTCGCTGACCTTTCTCTTCAGCTTCTGCTGCACAACCCTCAGTTCATCTTCGTCCCCTCACTTAAAGGCACTCTTCTTCTGTTTTAGTAGTGTCTTAATGTCAGGAGTAATCCACGGCTTATTATTGGAGAAGCATCGTACAGTCCTGCTGAGGACAGTGGTCTCCACACAGAAGTTGATGTAGTCTATGATGCTCTCCGCTGATCTATGTCCTCCCCACAGTCATCACTAAACACATCCCACACAGTTCTGTCAAAACAATCTTTTAGAGCCTCCTCAGCTTCAGCAGACCAGGTCTTTACCGAGTGTTTGATTACTGGTTGTCTGTGAACCAGAGGTTTGTACTTAGGCTGAAGATGGATCAGGTTATGATCAGATCTGCCCAGGGGGGTAGGGATGATGCTTGGTACATGCCTGGTCAAATCCTGTCTCTCCTCTCTCCTTCCTATTATCACTCTATCATTCATTCCTCACTAACGAGTGGTACAGTTCATTCACGTTTCAAAACTGCAGTTCTCAAACCGATTTTGAAAAAACACGGCTTAGATCCAAATGTTTACAGTAACCTTCGTCCTATTTCGTCCTCGTCAACTTCACTATCACCTCAATCAGAATAACCTTTTTGAACCTTTTCAATCAGGTTTCCGTCCCTCACATAGCACGGAAACTGCTCTCTCAAAAATCATCAATGATCTTCCCATTGCAGCTGATTCTGGACTCATCACTATTCTCATTCTCCCTGATCTAAGTGCGGCCTTTGACACCATTTCACATACTATCCTCCTCCATAGGCTTTCTACTCACGGCATCACCTCCATTCCTCTCCGTTGGTTTCAATTCTGCTTCTCAGGCCGCATGCAGTTCATCCAACTTAAATCCTTTAAATTCCACCCCTCCTCTGTTTCTTCTGGTGTACCTCAGGGTTCTGTCCTGGGTCCACCTTTTTTCATCACCTATGTTCTACCCCCTTGGCAATTAACTTTCATTGCTTCGCAGAGGACACCTAGCTCTATTTGTCTAATAAACCTGACGTCTCATTTCCTCTCTCCTCCCTTACCTCATGTCTGTCTGAAAAAAAAAACTGGTTCACCTTAAACTTTCTCAAACTAAATATTGATAAAACAGAATTACTCCTCGTTGGCTCCAAATCTGCTCTTTGGAAAGTTTCAAACCTCACTTTGTCCATTGACTTATCCTCCGTCTCCCCCTCCCCACAGGTAGAGTCTGGGTGTAATCCTCGATAGCTCATTATCATTTCAAGCTCATTAGTAATGTTACCCGGTCTGCTTATTTTCATTTACGCAATATTAATCGTCTTCGCCCTTCTCTCACTCTCCACTCCACCTCCATCCTTGTTCACAATATCGACTCTCTCCCTTTATTCAAATCCAAACTCAAAACATACTTGGTTTTGACTGCTTTTTCACTCTAATTTTATGTCAAATTCATCCATGTGTTTCTTGTTTTTATGTACATTTATCACTATGTTTTTATTGTGTTGTACTGTGTTCTTGAGTGTTCAGAAAGGCGCTTTAAATAAAATGGATTATTATTATTATTATTATTATTATTATTACTTGGCGAGGAGGAGGAGTTGCAACCATTTTTCATTCAGATTTACTAATTAATCTTTTCTTCTTTTTTATCTTTTTTTTAAAACGTGTCCTGTTTGGCAGTGTGGAGCTCAGAATTGGTGTCTGAGTACCAAGTAGAACCCAACAGATTTACTTTAGACTAAAGCTTTGGCTATAGTACTCCACATGATATATATGTGTGAGAAATCTTCATTATGAATTGCTGTGGGTTTTATTTTCTGACGCTATGGACACGGAGACGGAAAATAAAGGGGAAGAAAGAAAGAAGAAGAAGAGAGGTAGGAAACAAAAAGTCAAGAGAGGGGGTGAGTTGAAAATACTGCTTAACTGCCTTTAGACACTGAGGTCTCGGGGAGGGGGATTGGGATGTCTGACAGCGTTCCCATGTCCCACCCCTCTGTTTTAAGTGCACATTATGACAACATGCATCAACACCACATTCGAGCAGGAGGAGAGAGGCTAGGGGTCTTTTCACACTCCTGTTCACTACCGACCATCAGGGGTTGGGGTCCAGGAGGTAGTCAGGCTGTCTGGTCGGGGGCCTGGGCTGGTGTGCTGCTCTTGCCACTGTGGGGGCTTGGGCGGTCTGCTTGTTTCCATCCTATAGGGTAGTGGGTTCATCTCCCGGGTGCGGGGACAGTTTGCTCTGCTGGGGCATCTGTACTTGGACCTGGGAGTATAGAGTGTGTATAGGGCATATGGGTGAGTGTACAGCATCCTTTCTTGGATGTCTTGGTGTGCAGGTGAAAATGAATGTGCGTTAGAGGGTACATATAACTGTCTCTGAGTGTCTTTGTCTACCTGTCAGGTTGGGTCCTCGGCTGCCCTCTCCTCTGGCGCATCTCTGGCCCTAAATATAATGAGGGCATATTTCCCCTCCGTCAGTCCCTACTGGTGACTAATGCCCCTGTCCGCTGGTGCGTTGGGGCTCTCAATGTTTGGGGCTTGGGGCCCTGGTGCGGTCTGGTTCGTCCCTGGTGTGTGCCTGGGTGGGCCGGTGTGTTGGGCGGCCGATGTGTCGGGCCGATGTCCTCCTCATGTTTGTTGGGGCACCTCTTTTTGGGGTGTTGGTTTTTGATTGTTGGGTGGTGCCGTTGGGTGGCTCGGTGGGGGACGGACCTGGCGCCTTCCGCTTCCTGTTCCGTGCCTGGTCAGTTCACTGGTAGGTTTGTCTGGCCTTGGTTGGGTGCCTGGTCTTGGCACTCTGTGTGGGGCGGGATCTGGGCCCGGGAGCTGTTAGATCTTGGTGTCCGGGTGCTGGCTGGGCGTGGCCTGGGGGAGCCGCCCATCTGCTGTGGCTGTTGCTGTGGTGCCCCGGCCTGTGGGAGGCTGGGGTGTTGGTGGTGGGGGCTGTCCCGGAGGAGGGGGCAGCGGTGTGTGTCGTCCGTCGGCCGGCTGCGGCCCCCTCTGGCCTTGCGGCAGCGGGGGGTCCATGTCGGGCGGTCCCTGATCGGGGCCCTGCTGGGGGGTGGGGCGCCCCTGGTCCCTGGGGTCCTAGGGTCCGGGCCCACCCTGGCGTAGCCAGTTGCTGGCGGAGCCCATGGGCTCGTCCCTGCGGCCTCCTGCATTGTAGTTGCTGGATGTTCCCCTGGGGCTTCCCTCTGTTCCTCTCTTGGTGGTTGGCCCTGCTCTGTTCCGCCTGGCATTCATAGGCTCTCGGACCCTCTGGACGTCTGTCTCCCCGACCTCCTTCATGTCTGTGTCAGTTCCTGTAGGGCGGGTTGACGGCTCCTCACACCAGCTATCAAACACTATTATGGAGAAACCTTATATGCACCAGCATGCTCACACACACACATAGGTGTGGGGTCTCCAGTGTTTACAGATATATTCTTGGTTATCATTACTAGATCTTGATTAATCGGTACCATGAGTTTTTCTGTGACATTGTTGTGTGATGTGGTTGTGTAGTATTAGTTCACAATGTTTGTTTTGTTTTGTCGATATTCCTGTTTTTTGTTTTGTTTTTCCCCTCTCTCTGCCGTCCTGTGGTTATGGAGGCTGTTAGGTATATTCAGGTTATCTAAAAAGAATCACACACAGGAGACGGAGAGATGGAGTATTTTTGGCTCTGCAGAGGAGAACTGGGTTAATCAGGAAACAGAACAAACTGACCGTGTATCGTCCCAAGTTCTGAAGAACCCGCTCCTCGCAGGTTCTTCTTTTTATTACAACGGCTGCATGAGAAGGAGATCAAGATACATGAGTTCAACCAATCAGAAGCGAGGCAGACTAAGTAAGATGAGTTGCTACTTCCTTATCACATTTCCTGAAACAGTTTGACCATAAAACACACCCAATGCTTAAAAACAACTTCATGTCTCGCTACGTTGAACTGGTTAGATAAAAAACATTTAAAAAGCACATTAATATAAATGGAAAACTCCAACAGAGGTAAACTTCGATGTCTTCCTGTTTTCTTTGTTCCCCTTCTTCTCTTGTATTTTCAACTCACCCTCTCTCTTGACTTTTTGTTTCCTACTTCTCTTCTTCATCTTCTTTCTTTCTTTCCCTTTAATTTTTTTCTCCATGTCCATAACATCAGGAAATAAAACCCAGAGTTATTCATAATAAAGATTTTTCACACATGTATCAAGGGGAGTACTATAGCAAAAGCTGTACTGCTCCGCTTGTGAAAGTAAATCTGTTGGGCTTCTACTTGGTACTCAGACACCAATTCTGAACTTTACACTGCCAAACAGGACACGTAAAAAAAAAAAATAAGTCAAAATGGAATTTCAGATCCTCCTTCTTACATATAAAGCTCTTAATAATCATATTGTTCCATATGTTCCTAACAGAGCACTTTGCTCTAAGACTGGAGGTTTACTGGTGGCTCCTAGGATTTCTAAAAGTAGGATGGGAGGCAGATCTTTTTGTTATCAGGCTAAAAGAAGTCTGGTTCCCTTGTGGAACCAGCTCCCATTTTTAGTAAAAAAAACTGTCCTTTTTGATCAAGCTTATAGTTAGAGTGGCTTAGGTCATCCTGAGCTAACTATGTAGTTATGCTGCTATAGGCTTAGACTGCTGGAGGACAGACTGGCCACGTTTCTTCACTCTGCTACTTCATTCTTCTACTACTTTCCAGTTGATTTATTTACTGTTATTTCAACTGTTAACTTTGTATTTTCTAAGTGTTTTTCTCTCCATAGACGCTACACCTGGTCTAGCATCCTGCTTAGCTGAAATGCCCAGGGGGCGATCCTTATGAATCAAGTCAGTCGGGGGCATCCCAGTAACTGAGCATCCTCTATGTCCTGTTATCAGCTTATTACTTTCTTTCATATAGAAAGTACTCTTACATCAGTTCTTTTGTTCTTTCTTTGTTTTTGCTCTGTTTTCTCAAACTCCCAGACGGTCATGGCAGATGGCCGATTGTACTGAGCCAGGTTCTGCTGGAGGTTTCTTCCTGTTAAAGGGGAGTTTTTCCTGTCCACTGTTGCTACATGCTTACTCAGTATGAGGGATTGCTGTGAAGTCAGCGACACACTGTAGGTGACTGTCTACTGTCGCCACACGTTTGTTCAGGAGGAACGAATGTTGAAAGTCAATGACTCGATTCAATCTGCTGGGTTTCCTTAAATAGAAAACGTTTAAACTGATTGGAATAATGAATTTAAGGATTAATTGGAATGTATGTACAGTTGATCTGAAATGACTTTTCTTGTAAAGTGCCTTGAGATGATGTGTTATGAATTGGAGCTACAGAAATAAACTGAATTAAAATGTAAAAGTTCAGCTTTTTCCTTTGAGGAAATACATGTAGTCAACTAATGATATTATTAGCGAAATATGTCCACAAAATGAAATAGAGTGAAAAATTATCATCAATTCATAAACAGAAACTGACTTTGAATTATATTTTGGCTCTATTGGAAAGCTTAATTTAATTAATCAGAAACTTGGAAAAACTACAGACGTCTTCATAAATTTTGTTTCATAAGCAGACCCCTTCACTATATTGTTCATATATTGTTTTTTTTTATTGTTTTGTTGCATTTTGTTACACATTAACAGACATGTTTCATATAAATATAATGGATTTTTGTACTTTGTAAAATTGTTACATTTACCAATAAAAAACAATGTCGCTTGACAGTCACTTGGACAGATGCTTACTCACTCACAGTGCACAAACCCCCTCTCGCAATGCGTTTTCACTTATGATTTATAAATTCCTTGCATGTATCTCGTTTATGTGCTAAAAGTTTAACATGAGCACACTGAATGCACGCTCACAACTTTTGGAATTAGACGCCATAGCTTTCTTTCACTTGACCATGAAGTCTCCCATATGCCTTATGGCAAACTCAAGTCAAGTCTCAACAGTGGCTTTCTCATTGCCACTCTCCCATAAAGCTTTGACTGTAGGAAGCTGGGCAACAATTGTCGTATCCAGAGTCTCTCCCATCTCCGCTGCTGAAGCTTGTAACTCCTTCAGAATAGTCAGAGGTGTCCTGGTGGCCTCTTTCACTAGTCTCCTTGCATTGTGACTAAGTTTGTGACAACAGCCTGATCTAGGCACATTAACACATGCCACATTCCTTCCATTTCTGATCATGATTAACAGACCTTCCAGATAGAGTCTTTATACTACAATTACTTGAGACACACTCACAGCACTCAGCACTAATCTCCATTCCATCTTTGTGTGACTACTAGCACCAATTGGCTGGACCTCTGTTGAATTAGCTGAGTCAATTTAAACGGGGTGAATATTTATGCAACCTATTTTATGTTTCTTATTTTTATTTAAATGTTACTATTCTTTAGAGATTAATTTTCACTTTGACATTGAATGTTTTTTAAATTATTGTTTTGTTTCCTTTGACAAAAAAACCACAGGTTGTTGATAATGATTGATTTGTAAAAGCAATAAAAGGGTAAAACATCCAAGGGTGTTAATACTTTTTATAGGCATTGTAAATTACTGGGTTGATAAGATTGTACACTTCTGTATATGAGATGTATGTCTAAAGTGACTTAAGATAATATTTGTTCTGAACGGGTACTATATAATTAAACTGAATTTAACTGATATGAAGTTTTCTTTTTAAATGTATATAAAACATTTTTTTATGAAACATCGATTCATTGAAAAAATAAAATAAAAATACTTTGGGATACCAAGTTACTTTCATGCTGAGGCTGTACGCAAAACAGTAAGTCAAGTCTGTCTAGCTACCTTTACTGTTTTATTGGGGTTTCAGTGTATACCAAGTTGTTTTCAAATTTAACCATTCCTTCTGAACACTTACCTGTTTACTCAGGAACTATTATCATATTAAATTTGACAATTTGATTAATATTTGTAATGTGTTAATCTGTATCAGAACTGAATTAAAATAGATTTTTTTTTACATTTTCATAAATCGGATTTTATTTATTCATTAATGGATAGACTATATAATAAATTGACTGAGTTGGACCCTGCTTCATTGCCTATTTCTTCCAGATTGCTAGCACTTCATATTGTATAGTATTGAATCTTAAGAGGTAATACATTTATGGCTTATGTTAAGGCATCCACTTAATTGGTGTGCTCTACAAATCTAGGAAAAGAAAGTCCATAATTATGTTTCACTGAACTTACATCAGAGATAAAATTTTTCATTGTTTATTTTCAGCAGTTAATCAAATACATATAAAGAAACAGTAGCAAAGAGACAAGTTCATGAGCAACTTTTTACAAGGTAGCCTTTTTTTTACTTTACAACCACATTCACTCCTGTTTTTATTGTCTTTTTGTGCAGAATGTTTTGCAGTAAAAACAGAAACATAATGGTACATCATAAAATTAAAATACATAAATAAAATTAATAGTAAAACCATTATTTACAAATAAGCTTAGAAAAAAATAAATTTAACATTACATCAACAAATTTCATAAAACAATAAAAATATTCATCCTGCCTCAAAATGACAAATCCAATAAATATGAACTGAATCACCTTGGGTTACTGGACTATCTGAGGAAGACCATCAAGAATAATAAGTGTTGTATTCTATAACAAATTTAAGACAAATTTAGGGGCATATCTTATCTTGGCCTTTCATGTAATGTTCTGTCAGGCATTCACACTGTCAAGTGCCACTGATGACAAAGGGAAAAATATGTTTTCTGTCTTTGAAAATGAGAAAATTGTTAAGCTACAAGCAAGGTCTCTCACAAAGTTATGAAGGAAGACATTCATTTGATATCTCTAAACAGATCTCAAGGGTTATGGGACAAAAATGTCAAGAAGTAGACATTCAGCTCACCTTCGCTGAGCTGAATGCTCTATTGAAACTTGAAGCGAATCCCTGACCCAAAATAAAGTCCTTACTATTGCTGACTGACATCCAATTACCCTGAAGACACCTTCTGAGAGAAAGCCTTAAAGAAAAAAATTAAAGCATTCAAAGGCCACACCACAAACTTGCTCATTTGGACTTGCCTTCCTGTTTAAAGGCTGAATTTTTAAATAGTTCCTGATGAGAAATAAAATGCTTGGGATGGACATGATGGCTTCCAATGTTACTGACCTAAAAGGGGATCCCACTGGAAATGTTTTTTTTCACAAGTGCAATGCTACTCCATCTAGGTTGGCTGTGTTTCATTGAGTAGTCATCTTGCAGTTAGAAAATCATGGGTTTGATTCCATCTTCCCCCACCACATACAGATTCTCTCTTGAGCAAGGCACTCAACCTCTAGTAGCCTTTGATATATGCTTGGTGAATGACTGTGTGAAAGTTCGGAGTAAATAAAAGTGATTTGAATGTATGACTAGAAAATTCAGTGGGTCTTTAGTGCCCACTATAGGATCATCCTACACAATGTCTTGATTGAAATCCCCTGGGTATTTTTGGGGATGGATGGCAAGGAATGTTTTCAAAACTGGATGTTAGTTCCCACAAGTCTACAGGAAACAGCCACATTAAGAATATTGATTTAAAAAAGTTTGAGAGGGGCAACTTAAGTTAAATAAATTTTCCCTTTTTTTTTTGTCTCCTGCTGTTTCCTTATTTTGCATTTTGTAGTCAGATTACAATCTGGTTACAAACCCGCAGCACAAAATACAAATAGTTTTATGTGTTCCCCATGTCTTAAGATTTTGATCAAAAGTTTATATAACAGATTTGTGAGAGTATTTGACACTATATACGTTAGTTTTACCTGTCAGTGGATCAGTGCATAATATTGATGTTACTTAAGATTCCTAAAATGGTCACAAATCCTGATGTTAAGTCACAGTTAACAGATCAAACAAAGGTTCCAGCAGAGATGTGGACATAGAGCAGTACAATGCATATCAAAAGCCTAAATGAAATCACTGAAAAATCTATTTACAAAATTCTGTTGTATAACATACAAGAGGTAATACAAAAAAAATATTATCAAACCATGTTAAGTTCTGTTAGCAAAAAGGTATTTTTTACATTTCTAGCACAAGAGTTGTACATCATCTTGTATTGAGAGAGGCAGTTTTCATATGGCAAAGCGAGACATAAGTACATATCATGCTGCACTAATATAGTGCAAAATTATGCCTGGAAATAAATAGGAAGAGGCAGGCAGAAATGATGGCAGCTCAAGCATCCTTTGGGCTCGCTTTCCTTTTTTTGGTGATTTTTTTACTTTTCAATTGCATTCATCAAGTAATGACAAAGAGAAGACGGAATGTTTTTAGTAGGACCAAGAGCAAAAAGTGGAGCAAAGACCATGCAACTAAGCTGTTACAAAATGAACAACAAATGAACGAATATTTGTGCTTTTACAGCAAATCTCTTCTTGATGCCTAGCTCCACTAAATATTGTTTGAATGCAATCAGTGCTAGAAAAAGTCAAAAAAGCAAAAGCAGACTTTCAAAGGAAGATAGCAAAAATCATGAAGGCTCTTATAAAAACAATGTACACATTTAAAACTTAAGAATGGGAACATCAAGGCTGCTAATAACATGGAGTTTAAATGTCTTGATCTCAGAGGTTTCTTTTTCTGTCAGTAACTTGGTCTGCATGTTTGCTGACCAATGCCCAGTAGTGACCCTGAAATTAACTGGTAATACCAGCAACCCTGCATCCCGAGCAAGGACAGAATATTGTACAGTACGTCTGTGGGGAGGAAGACTTCTACATGTCGGTGTCTCCATCATAGGCCAGAGTCAGAGGCTTCAGTCTGTTGTTCATCTGCCGTCGTTGTGGCTTCTTTGGCTTTTTACTGTAAATTGGACAAACAACCAAAGTTATTTAGACACTGACCACAACCCAGCAACATTACAGTTGCTTTACCCATCCCTCTAGGAAAATGATTAATGCTGACATAATCAAAATGACTTATGTATTAGAATGACATGTGAATGGATGACCACTAGATGGTGCCACAATGATACAAACTACAACCTGAGAAGTTTTAAGCTTTAATATGAATTACTTAATACTCTCCTTTGCTTTTAAGGTGCTTTGACTAATATGTATATATTTGTCCCCACTGGATTGTGTAGTTATAAAAATAAGAATAAAAAAAAAAAATTCTGAGTTCATTAACTGCTGCTTCCACTGGGCATATGTGCTAAAACCTTTATGTCCTTATAATCACAAAAATACAAAATAAAAATATAAAAAGAAAGGAACTTTGTGTTTAGTTTTTTTTTCTTTCTTTCTGGAATATATATCCTCTACCAATAATAAGCATGAGAGCTTTTTTGCATTAAGATCCTGTGGTCATTTGTAGTGTGTAATCAGTAATGTCTAGCTCACCTCACCACAGGATGGGATCCACTGGGAGAGAAAAGGTGTTTGTGTTAAGGCACATAGTGTTTGATTGTGCAGTGATGGAACCGGGAGTGAGCGAGTCCCTGACTAAGTGATGAGAGTTTCAAAGTGAGGTGGTGGCAGGGACTGCTCCAGCTGTAAATGGTGGCGTGAAGATAGAGACTGCTGGAGTGGTGCAGCACATTGATGCTGTGGCTCCTGTTGGAGCTGGCTCTGCCGATTAAGCTCTTCTTGTTCTAGTTTCTGGCAGGCAGGGCAGGTGTAAGGCACTGTGTAGGTGCTCGGTTCCGTCCAGTAAGCCCCATCTGATGGGGAATCAGACCTTGAGTTGCGGCAAAGGCACCGACCACAATAACTGAACAAGGTATGAGAGTGGAGGCACAGGAAGAAAAAATGAGGAAAAAAAAGGAACAAATGATGAGAAATTCCAAAATAAAATAAAAAATGAAAATGAACAATAATGTGATGGAGCTGTAATACCTACAGGTCCTTCTCAAAAAATTAGCATATTGTGATAAAGTTCATTCTTTTCCATAATGTAATGATAAAAATTAAACTTTCATACATTTTAGATTCCTTGCACACCAACTGAAATATTTAAGGTCTTTTATTATTTTAAAACTGATGATTTTGGCATACAGCTCATGAAAACCCAAAATTCCTATCTCAAAAAATGAGCATATCATGAAAAGGTTCTCTAAACGAGCTATTAACCTAATAATCTGAATCAACTAATTAACTCTAAACACCTGCAAAAGATTCCTGAGGCTTTTAAAAACTCCCAGCCTGGTTCATTACTCAAAACCGCAATCATGGATAAGACTGCCGACCTGATTGCTGCCCAGAAGGCCATCATTGACACCCTCAAGCAAGAGGGTAAGACACAGAAAGACATTTCTGAACGAATAGGCTGTTCCCAGAGTGCTGCATCAAGGCACCTCAGTGGGAAGTCTGTGGGAAGGAAGAAGTTGTGGCAGAAAACGCTGCACAACGAGAAGAGGTGACCGGACCCTGAGGAAGATTGTGGAGAAGGACCGATTCCAGACCTTGGGGGACCTGCGGAAGCAGTGGACTGAGTCTGGAGTAGAAACATCCAGAGCCACCGTGCACAGGCGTGTGCAGGAAATGGGCTACAAGCCACTTTTGAACCAGGAACAGCGGCAGAAGCGCCTGACCTGGGCTACAGAAAAGCAGCACTGGACTGTTGCTCAGTGGTCCAAAGTACTTGTATGTCATTCGGAAATCAAGGTGCCAGAGTCTGGAGGAAGACTGGGGAGACGGAAATGCCAAAATGCCTGAAGTCCAGTGTCAACTACCCACAGTCAGTGATGGTCTGGGGTGCCACGTCAGCTGCTGGTGTTGGTCCACTGTGTTTTATCAAGGGCAGGGTCAATGCAGCTAGCTATCAGGAGATTTTGGAGCACTTCATGCTTCCATCTGCTGAAAAGCTTTATGGAGATGAAGATTTCATTTTTCAGCACGACCTGGCACCTGCTCACAGTGCCAAAACCACTGGTAAATGGTTTACTGACCATGGTATTACTGTGCTCAATTGGCCTGCCAACTCTCCTGACCTGAACCCCATAGAGAATCTGTGGGATATTGTGAAGAGGAAGTTGAGAGACGCAAGACCCAAAACTCTGGATGAGCTTAAGGCCGCTATCGAAGCATCCTGGGCCTCCATAACACCTCAGCAGTGCCACAGGCTGATTGCCTCCATGCCACGGCGCATTGAAGCAGTCATTTCTGCAAAAGGATTCCCGACCAAGTATTGAGTGCATAACTGAACATCATTATTTGAAGGTTGACTTTTTTATATTAAAAACACTTTTCTTTTATTGGTCGGATGAAATATGCTAATTTTTTGAGATAGGAATTTTGGGTTTTCATGAGCTGTATGCCAAAATCATCAGTTTTAAAACAATAAAAGACCTGAAATATTTCAGTTGGTGTGCAATGAATCTAAAATATATGAAAGTTTAATTTTTAGCATTACATTATGGAAAATTAGGAACTTTATCACAATATGCAAATTTTTTGAGAAGGACCTGTAGTTGAACTAGTTGCTACCTTATGTTGGAGTTTGTGGTGAATCACTATGTGGGGCCTCTTAAATCATCTTAAAAATGTAAATACTGGCTTAACTGGGTTCTCTACATATTTTCCATTTTAACATTTTTATCAATTTTTGTGCAATTTTTAAAGTTGGATTCAAACATTAATTGCAGTTCCTGATCTGTATTATTATAAATAGAATGTAAACAAGACATGAAAAACTACAGATGGATAGCAGATGGATAGCAAATATGAAAAGTGAACAATCAACTTTGAATATCAAGACTTTAGATTAAACTAAAAAGTAGTTTAATCTATATATATATGCTTTACTAACTTGCATCTGAGACGTTCTGTACATTTATACAGAATATATTATAACAGAGCAAAAATGCTCTGCACCTTTATGACCATTTTTGAGATTTGGTTGGTTCCTAGTGTGGTTTTATAGCCAGAAATTGAGTTCTAATTTGGTGCCAAGTAGCCAGATTTTCTTGTAGTCAGTTTAGGTGCTATTAATCAGTAAAACCAGGTTTTCTGAAGTTCTCTGGGCATCGGATGCTATTTCATTTAGTTTAAACTCCTGACAACTTTCAGTGGAAAGTTTCTTCTTTGTCAAGCCACTTAATTCTGACCTATTAATTATTTAACCACAACAGGGTGGAATGCTTAACAGGAACTTTTTCATTGAGGGTTCTGCCTAATAAGCTGAATCTATCAAAAATAGCAAATTTTACACAGTTTGACATGCACAGAGCACCAGTAAGGTGAAAAATGTGGCCTACAGCAGGCAATCAATGAAAATATTGTATACCTCTGATACCATTTCCTAAAGGCATGATTTTTAAATACTGTTCATTTCTGTATATAGTGTTTTATGCCAGACAACATTATCAGTGTTTTAATAGGATCAATCATTTATAAAGACCATTTAAAAGATGACAATAAAGTCTGAGGTATAGGAATATTGTTAACTTTTGGAGACTACTGTGGTTGGCATTAGAAATACTTTAGGATTGTTATAGCATACAGTGGCGCAAAAAAGTATTTGGCAGCAATTGATTTCTGCAAGTTGTCCCACTTAAAAAGATGAGAGAGGCCTATAATTTTCATCATAGGGACACTTCAACTGTGAGAGATAGAATGTAAAAGAAAAATCCGGAAATTCACATAGAGAAAAAAAATCCCCATTCACATGATGTTTAAAGATTTTTTTTGCATAATGGTGCAGAAAATAAGTGTTTAGCCCCTAAAACCAAGCAAGAATTCTGGTCCCCACAAGACCTGTTACTTCTTCTTTAAGAAGCTCTTCTATCCTCCACTCATTACCTTTATTGATGGCACCTGTTTGAACTCGTTATCTGTAAAAAAAAAAAAAAAGAAAAAAAAAAAGACACCTGTCCACACCTTTAAACAGTCGGACTCCTACCTCTACCATGGCCAAGGCCAGAGAGCTGTCCAAGGACACCAGGGACCGGATTATACACCTGCACAAGACTGGGATGATTTGTGTTTGCCTACAACAGGCAAGCAGCTTGGTGAAAAGAGATCAACTGTTGGAGCAATTATAAAAAAAATTGAATAAATACAAGATCGCTTACAATCTTACTCGACCTGGTGCTTCAAGAATCTTACTGTGTGGGGTACACATGATCTTGAACAGTGAGAAAACAGAAGAGAGCTGGGACCAAGGTAACAAAGGTTACTATTAATCACACACTATGTTGTCATGGATTAAAATCCTGCAGGCCCCCCCTGCCTAAGCAAGCACATTTCCACAAAGTTTTCAAGAGACCATCTGGATGCTCCAAAGGAGGATTTGAAGAATGCCATGTGGTCAGATGAGACCAAAACAGAGCTATTTAGTATAAAATCCACATGTTTGAAGGGAGAATATGCTGAGTAGCATCCCAAGAACACCATACCCACTGTGAAGCATGGGAGTGCAAACATTATACTTTGAGGCTGCTTTTCTGTAAAGGGGAAAGAACGACTGATCCATATGAAGGAAAGGATGAATGGGGCCATATGTCTTGAGATATTGTTCAAAAACCTCTTTCCTTCAGCGAGACCATTGAAGATGAAATGTGGCTGGATCTTTCAGCATGACAATGATCCCAAACACACCATCCAGGCAACGAAGGAGTGGCTACTTAAAAAGTATTCTAAGGTTCTGGTCTGGCCTAGCCAGTCTCCAGACCTCAATCAAATAGAATATGTGGAGTTAAAAGTTCTTGCTGTGCAGCGACACGCCCAAAACTACACAGCTCTAGAGAAGATCTGCATGGAAAAATGGGCCAAAATACCATCTACAGTGTGTACAAACCTGGTGAAGATCTACAGGGAACGTTTGACCTCTGTCATTGCCGACCAAAGTTACTTTACAAAGGATCGAAATGAACTTTTGTTATTGGCCGTTGTACATTTTTGCCACACTGTATGCGCCTGTTTTCTATATACCCTAATGAAATTAGCAAAAAATTAATAATTTTTAACTAATGCACGTGTTAAGGTGCCATATTTTCAGGAGTAAATCAAACCTGTCGTAATGTGATGTGACATAACTAATGAATAATACTTCCATTTGCTTGGAAGAGGGACACTTAGTAGCCCTTTTTAGATGCCAGATTAACTAAAACTGCTTTTTTGGTAATAGTTGCCACTTAAATAGCTGGAAGACTCAAACTGAAATACATATGGTATATAAAGTTAATCATGCTAGAAAAAGCCTTAACTACGTTATCAAAGCCACAGATGTCTCCTTAATTGTTAATTAAAGTTTACTTTTTCCTTATGTTCTTTTACCTCCATCACATCAGTCTGTGATGATGAATGACAGCACAGGTAATCAAAGAATGATAAAGGATGAGGAATAATTGTTAAGGATTTGGAACATTACCAGGCTAAGTACGTCATCGAGATGATAAAGACGAGTAAAACAAACACTCCTGCTGCAACTCCGTACACCCAAGTCTTCAGTGTCCCATCTGCACAGAGAGTCATACACACACACACATCATACTCATTAATTTACAGGACTGTGGTCTGCAAGACATTTTTTCCTTCCATATGTGTATAATAAACAAGTCAAATGAACCAAAACAACAGTTTTGTTCCTGTTTCAAATAAAAATCTATTAGCATAAAAAACAGAACCTGTATTTCATCTTTAAACCTAAAAACAACAAGAGTTTTATGCAAACAAATCAACATATGCAAATGTTTGGTTCTGGGTTAGCATGTCATTGGTACTGATCACAGCCAACCCTTCTCACCCTGGACACCATCTTTTTGACCTGCTCTCCTCAGGCAGGACATTAAAAAAAGACACCTGTCCCTTTTTATGTCGAGGGGACCTGCTCCCCTCGACATAAAAACAGTTTCTTCCCCTCTGTTGTTGGACTCATGAACAATAACCCTAAGACTGTTCCCACCACCAGCAGTTACAGTTCAGTTACATGACCCTTGTGTTGTGTTTTTGCACCTGTCTGATTTTGCACTGATCATAACCTGCCCTCATGTATATATTAATCTGTTTACCCCATTTTATTTTAATTCTTATTTGTTGCATGCTTAGAAGTGGAATTTTATGTTTGCACAAAGTACCTCAGCAATTTCCCAATGTAGTAAACCTGTTCACACATATGTCAATAAAAACCTTTCTGACCTTCTGATTTATGTTTCCTTTGTACCCTTGTAGTTCATTTTCTGAACTACAAGGAGGCAATAAACTGCTGGTTAAAAATATACTACAGCTTTCAGTAATGGTGGGTGACAGAAAATATTTGGAATACAAAAGTTCACAATTCAGTAGTATTTATCACCTTGTACCAGATTTGGGAGTCAATGAAAAGTTTAAGAAGTAAGGGTGTGTTCTGAAAAATAAGATATTACTTAAACATGTGTGTTCTGGTGATACAGTCATTGTTTAAAAAAAGAAAAAAAGTACACCACCTGTCAGTTCTAGAGATTGAAAATATAAATCATCTCAGCAAGTTCTAAAATTAATCAAAACTACCCTCATGTGCATAATTCCACCATGTTGTTTTTTTATATCAAAAATAAAACATGAAGCAAGGATGGAAACCTTTGTAGAATACTTCATGCACAACAACCCACCTCAATACCTACAAATAAAGCCTTGAGAATTAAAGTAATGTCCTGAAATGCCACACCTGTGGGGAAATTCAGGTCAAAATGCATTTGTAATTTCAGACTAAACTCTTGAACAAATGTTACTGGAAATATATACAGGTAGGTATTGCCCAGGTCTCCTTTGGAAAATAGGTTTCTCAGTGGGATTGTATCTAGTTAAATGAGGCCCAATAAAATGAATAAAAACTGACATTTATAAGATGCTATAGAACTAAATTCTTATTAAAAATAAAAATATGCAACATAGATAGAGTGGGAACATAAAATAACACACATTGACAAACAAATCAAGCTCAGAGTGAAAACTTCCATTGCTTATCAGTCTTGTAATTATAAAAGTCTGCACTAATTAGTTCAAAGCATTGCTATAGAGATAGAAAAAGATTCCCTAAAGACCTACTCTCATTTTTTCCTCTTTCAAGTCTTTATTTGCTTCTGTTTGCTCCAAACAATTAATAATTTTCTGTTGAAGTCACATTGTACAAAATCACCTGCATTACACAATCATATGGTTAGATATTTGTGTTGAAATGAACCTGAGGTTGTCTGAAACCTGCTTTGCAGCTGTAAAAAAGCAGCCCTCCAGAGTCTGTTACCTGGACCAAAGGGTTGGAGGAACCAGGTTCTTCCTGCTCTGCCCGGCGTGCTGGCTGCAGGCTGGATGGGGTTGAATGCTCGGATAGTCTTGACATCAGCTTTGTTGTCACTTGCGGTTGGGATCTCCAGAACTGGGATGACAGTACACTGATCCAACACACTATCAGATGTCATCACTTCAGTGTAACCCTCTTCACAGCCACACACACCTGCCTAAAACAGCAAGCAGCAAAGGTTTTACAATACATTGCTTTGTTTAGCATTTCTAGACACGAGACTGCTGTCATAAAAAGCTTTTCAAAACAGTTGAGCAAAAAACTCCAAAACATTAAAAATCTTAAAACCCTCAGGTGTTAGTTTAATAAAAAGTGGTTGTGGATCATTTGCTATTAAGGATGGTCTCTGCAGCTTCGTTCCGTCTATTGATCAAGTTTTTATTGACAATTTTGAATTAGTTCTAGACAGGTTAATGAACAGATTTTTTTATACAGTAAGTCACCCAGAGTGTCTTATCTGCTGAAAGCTCTGTCCTGTCAGGTCTGACCCAGCTGGCTGTATTTATCTAACACACTTGAACCCTGCTTATTATCTCATATTTCTGTTCGCTTAAACTGGCACTTTTATTCATATGCCTCTCACAGATGTCTCGACCCCCCTCTGAATGACTGTGTTTGTGTTCCTCAACAAACTGTTTTGGGGTTGACAGACAATTACATGCAGTTTGGAGCAAATCGGATTATGTACAGTGGCGTAAAAAAGTATTTAGTCAGCCACTAATTGTGCAAGTTCTGCCACTTAAAAAGATGAGAGAGGCCTGAAATTTTCATCATAGGTATACCTCAACTATCAAAGACAAAATGAGAAAAACAAATCTAGAAAATCCCATGGTCTGATCTGTAAAGCTGTATTCCGCAACTTTTACACCTTAAAAGCCTCTGGGATTTCCTGCCCCTGCTGGAGAGCTGGATTGTGCTTAGTACATGGACGTTGTGGTGATGGGGTAAGCCGTATTGCGTCATTTCCTGTTGTCACTGCTGTGCTCCGTGGAGCTGTTTTGGTGTTCAAACGCTCTTGAATTGATCTTATTTTCTCTGTGCTGAGGCTTTTCTAAGTTATTTTAACACACAATCACACTAAAACACACATTTTGTGGTGGTGTACTTTACGTTTTGGGAACTCCTCGTGTTTCACACAGTTTTTCTTTGGGTGGAAGGTCTCGCTAGCTCAGTTAGCTTAGCTTCATTGCGGCTATGGCTACTCTTCTTTCTCCTGTCTCTAACTCTTCTCTTCTCTCTTGCTCTCTCTGTCAGATGTTTAGTTACTTCCCTGCCTCCTTTAGTGATAATGGTAACTGTAATAAATGTAATATTTTTGTAGCTTTGGAGGCGAGGGTATCAGAATTAGAAGCACGGCTCCGCGCTGTTGAAAAACCAGCAGATAGCCGAAGCCCATTAGCCAGCGCGGAGCCAACAAGAATAGAACCCCCTAGCTGTCCTCCGGTAGAGCCCGCGCAGCCGGGACCTCTAGGCGGCTGGGTGACTGTACGTAGGAAGCATAGTTCTAGGACCCAGCCCCCGGGCCACCACCAACTGGTCCGCGTTTCTAACAGATTTTCCCCGCTCAGCGACACACCCGCTGAGAAGCCGGCCCTGGTAATTGGCAGCTCCATAGTCAGAAACGTGGCATTAGAGACACCATTGACCATAGTCAAATGTTTGCCAGGGGCCAGAACGGGCGACATCAAATCCAACCTGAAACTGCTGGCTAAAGATAAGCGTAAATACAGTAAGATTGTTATTCACGCTGGCGGTAATGACACCCGGTTACGCCAATCGGAGGTCACTAAAATTAGTGTTGCTTCGGTGTGTAAGTTTGCCAAAACAATGTCAGACTCGGTAATCTTTTCTGGTCCCCTGCCTGATCGGACCAGTGACGACATGTTTAGCCGCATGCTTTCATTCCATCAATGGTTGTCTAGGTGGTGTCCCGCAAACGATGTGGGCTACATTGATAACTGGAGAACTTTTTGGGGAAAACCTGGTCTGATCCGGAGAGACGGCATCCATCCCACTTTGGATGGAGCAGCTCTTCTTTCTAGGAATATGGCCGAATTTATTAATCCTCCAAAACACTGACAACCCAGGGTCCAGACCAGGAAGCAGAGTCGTAGTTTAACCCACCTCTCTGCTGCTTCTGTACTGTTACCCACCCATTACCCTATAGAAACAGTGTCTTGCCCACGGCCAAAATTAAATGGATTAAAAGTTAAGCCAACAAAAGCAAATTATGGAAATCTCATAAAAATAAATACAACTTTGACTGAAAATAAATCTATTAAATGTGGTTTATTAAACATAAGATCTCTCTCCTCAAAGACTTTGTTAGTAAATGACTTGATTTGTGATAATCACATTGATTTCCTTTTTCTCACAGAAACCTGGTTGCAGCAGGAGGATTATGTCAGTATAAATGAGTCAACTCCTTCCAGTCATTTACATTTTCACATTCCTAGAAATACTGGGCGAGGAGGAGGAGTTGCAGCCATTTTCCGTTCTGATTTACTAATTAGTCCCAGACCAATTGATAGCTACAGTTCTTTTGAACATCTAACCCTTAATTTTCCTCATCCAAGTTGCAAAACATTAAGACCATTTTTGTTTGTGGTTTTGTATCGTCCACCAGGCCCTTACTCTCAATTCTTGGATCAGATCTCACATTTTTTATCTGATATAGTATTAAATACTGATAGGGTTATTATAGTGGGGGACTTCAATATTCATGTGGATACTGAAAGTGATAGCCTAAATGCAGCCTTTAATGCTATTTTAGACTCAATTGGCTTTACTCAAAAAGTACAGGGATCGACCCACTCAGGTAAACACACTTTGGACCTTGTACTGACATACGGTATTGAGTGTGAGGAAATAACAGTCCACCCATATAACCCGGTCCTGTCTGACCACTGAAACAGCACTGGTGAAGGTTACTAATGATATTCTCATGGCCTCAGATAATGGACTGGTGTCTGTTCTGGTTTTGTTAGATCTCAGTGCTGCTTTTGACACAGTCGATCATAATATTCTCTTAGAAAGGCTTGAACATGTTGCAGGGATCAAAAGGAACAGCACTAGGCTGGTTTAAATCATATTTGTCTGATAGATTCCAGTTTGTTCATCTAAATGATAAATCATCTTCACTCTCAAGGGTTACTTGTGGAGTTCGACAGGGTTCTGTCCTTGGACCAATTCTTTTCACCATATATATGCTTCCAATTAATAGAATCATTAGACAGCATGGGATAAATTTCCACAGCTATGCCGATGATACACAACTATATTTATCCATAAATCCTGATGAACCCAGTCAGTTAGGTAGATTACAGGCATGTCTGGAAGACATAAAAGCATGGATGACCCTAAACTTTTTGCTTTTAAATTCTGACAAGACAGAAGTTGCTGTCTTTGGACCAGAAGTTCTTAAACAGAAACTGATTAGTCAATCACTTCATCTGGATGGCATTAAATTGGCCCCCAGTAATAACGTAAAGAACCTCGGCGTTATTTTTGACCAAGACTTGACATTTAAATCCCATATTAAACAGGTTTCTAGGATTTCTTTCTTTCACCTCCGGAATATTGCTAAAATTAGAAACATCCTGTCCAGGAGTGATGCTGAGAAACTAGTCCATGCATTTGTTACCTCAAGGCTGGACTACTGTAATTCTTTACTATCAGGAAGTCCACAAAATGCCATTAAAAGCCTTCAGTTGATCCAAAATGCGGCAGCAAGAGTTCTGATGAATATTAAAAAGAGAGATCACATTTCTCCTGTTTTAGCTTCCCTTCATTGGCTCCCTGTTAAATCCAGAATAGAATTTAAGATCCTTCTTCTTACATACAAAGCCCTTAATAATCAAGCTCCATCATACATCAGAGATCTAATTGTTCCATATGTTCCTAAAAGAGCACTTCGCTCTCAGACTGCAGGTTTACTTGTAGTTCCTAGGATCTCTAAAAGTAGAATGGGAGGCAGATCTTTTAGTTATCAGGCTCCTCTCCTGTGGAACCAGCTCCCAGCTTTAGTCCGTGAGGCAGACACTCTGTTTACTTTTAAGGCCAGGCTTAAAACTTTCCTTTTTGATAAAGCTTATAGTTAGAGGGGCTTAGGTCATCCTGAGCTATCTCTGTAGTTATGCTGCTATAGGCTTAGACTGCTGGAGGACAGACTTACCAATTTTCTTCACTCTGCTACTTCCTTTTCTCCTACGACTCTCCAGTTGTATTACAGTACATTCTGTTATTTCGACTGTTAACTTTGTTTTCTCTCAGTGTTTTTCTCCCCATCGAAGATATACCTGGTCTGGTATCCTGCTTGGCTGCAATGCCCTGTTGGACGGGGGGCATCGACTGGGATGATCCTTTCAGTAACTGAACATCCACTGTGTCCTGTTATCAACTTTTTACTTTCTGTAACATAGAAAGTTCTCTTATATCGGATCTTCTGTTCCTTCTGTGTTCTGCTCTGTCTTCTCAAACCCCCAGACGGTCGTGGCAGATGGCCGCTCCTACTGAGCCTGGTTCTGTTGGAGGTTTCTTCCTGTTAAAGGGGAGTTTTTCCTCTCCACTGTCGCTACATGCTTGCTCAGTATGAGGGATTGCTGAAGGATTGCTGTGGTTGGAAATCTGCCCAACCTCACGCCAATGACTGACGCAATCTGCTGGGATTCCTTAAATAGGAAACTTTTTAACTGATTGGAATGTTTGTATAATTGTATTGAAATGACTTCTTGTTAAGTGCCTTGAGATGACATCTGTTGTGAATTGGCGCTATATAAATAAACTGAATTGAATTAATATAATCTTTTTTTCAAATGTTATGGTGGAATTACATCATCTATTATGTTCATTTTTAGAGTTATCACCACCTTACAGGAGTCCTTTGCTTTTTTCTGCACCATAGAACTTTTGAGCGGCTACCCGCCGCCGGAAGGACCGACTGAGTTCTGCTTTACGGCAGAGTCATACGGCCTCGCTGTTTAGAGACTGTAGAGATGCTGATCCACCAAAGAGATCGAGAAATCCCATATCAGAAGAAGCTAGAAAAAGAAAAGGAGAACGTGATAGAGAGAGAGAGCAAAGACCAGAGTAAATATTGGGCCAGCTTTTCCTCTTTGGAGAGTTCTTTTAGAACGAACGTCATGCTCTACGGACGCCAAGTTAGCCGTGCTGCTAATGGATAAGTAAGTAATCAATGATTTCACCGGGGTTATAGTGTTTGGTCTGGCATGATGTTGTTATACAGTCCTGAGAAAGCTATTTATTCAATGTGTGGAGGTGGATGAACATAGTTTGCACGGTATGCCTTACAGCATTAATGTGAATTATACAACCGAGTTGATCTCTGTTAGCCATCTAGAGGCTAATGTGATGGTAACGTGTAAGACTCATTTCTGTAGATACAGCTGCAAACTCCGACGTAGTTGCTGTATTTCAGTATATAAGTCAGACTTTTTTCTTTTGGTTTTGTTAAGCTAGTGATTTATATTTTTGTCGTTTGATTTTTTCCTAAAAACACCTAAAGATGTAGGCTGATTCTAGTGTCGGGAGGTGTTTGCTACGTGCCGCTTAGACGTTCTCTGTATCTAACCCCACTGATTTTCCAATTACCCCGACCTCCCCCACAAACTGAATACCTAGCTGTGAGATCTTTACTCCAAATTATCCCGACCTTGAATTGCGAACTGAAACGGCGCTTGTTTGTTGTTTGGGCAAGCGATTTGGAAAGCAGCCACTGAAACATGCCTCTTATGAGCGACAGAGATATTTGATATTATGACAGTGATGTTCTGCGGAAAGCCTGAAGAGGGCGACAGAGAGCAAATATCATGAAACTTGCGGAGTATGAATTTATTTGCTAATTATGGTGGAAAATAAGTATTTGGTCAATAACAAAAGTTCAACCCAATAGGTTGTTATATACCCTTTGTTGGCAATGACAGAGGTCAAACGTTTTATGTAGGTCTTCGAAAAATTTTCACACATTTTTGCTGATATTCTGGCCCATTCCTTCATCCAGATAGCCTCTAGAGCAATGAGGTTTTGGGCCTGTCGCTGGGCAACACGGGCTTTCAACTTCCTCCAAATATTTTCTATGGGGTTGAGATCTGGAGACTGGCTAGGCCACTCCAGGACCTTGAAATGCTTCTTACAAACCCAATCCTTCATTATCTGGGCAGTGTATTTGGGATCATTGTCACCCTGAAAGACCCAGCCTCGTTTCATCTTCAATGCCCTTGCTGAGGAAGGAGGTTTTCACTCAAAATCTCACAATACATGGCCCCATTCATTCTTTCCTTGGATCAGTCGTCCTGGTCCCTTTGCAAAAAGACAGCCCCAAAGCATGATGTTTCCAACCCCATGCCTCACAGTAGGTATGGTGTTCTTTGACTGCTACTCAGCATTCTTTCTCCTCCAAATACGACAAGTAGTGTTTTTACCAAAAAGTTCTATTTTGGTTTCATCTGACCGTGTGACATTCTACCAATCCTCTTCTGGATCATCCAAATGTTCTCTAGCAAACTTCAGATGGGCCTGGACATGTACTGGCTTAACCAAGGGGACACGTCTGGCACTGCAGGAATTGAGTCAATACACTGTTATTGACTTTAATGTAATTATAAATCACAATTTGAAAAAAACCCAAAAAACATTGTTATTGGCTTGTATTGCAAACAGTAGTTACGGCTAAAACAGCATTTATTTATACCCTTGGAAGATTTGGATTTATGGCAATATTTTAACTTTATCAACATGTTTCTTCTGACTGGATGCATTACAATACATTGTATTGTAATGTATTGATAGAGAATTGGTGGGGGGAGCTAAAGAATAATCCAAGAATTCCTTCGCTCCTTACCAAAGATAAATTGTCATAATACCAGTGGAAACATGCAAAAAGCTGCTCACCAGTTAGAAGGCTTTGATTGCTGCAATGTCAACAAAGATGTTTCCATTAGAAAGGGCACACATATTTTGGACAGTTTTGCAGTTATATATATAATTTTTTTTTTTTTTACATTTACAACAAATAGAAAAAGTCTACATACAAAATACTATACAATACCTGGAAGTATATTGAGCAATAAAAAAAGACAGATGTATAAGAATATATACAATAATCAAAGTAGCCTCGTGTCTCCTGTCTCATAGTATGAATAAAAAACTAAATACCCCCCCCAAAAAAAATATATATATAGACACATAGCAGCCTCTTTCATATGCTGATCATTTAGTTTCATCCAGTAAAGCCAACAATGGCTTCCACATTTTCTCATGATGGTTTGGTTTATTCCCTCTACTGAGGCGAATCTGTTCCATTCTAGAAACACAAACCATTTAGTTGACCCACCTCTTAAAGCAAGGAGATGATGGAGATTTCCAGTTAAGTCAAATCAACTTCTTGGCTGCTACCATGCCTGTTTTGAGGGACTGCTTACAGTGAGAAGGGAGAGTTGATGTCCCTTCAGAGGAGCCAAAGATCATCAGGCTACAATCTGGTTGAATGTTGATTTTCTATTGCTTAGAGAACCAATTAAATATGTCACTCCAAAAATTGTCCAGTACTGGACAGTACCAGAATATATGTGAAAGCGAACCTTCGGCTGTGCCACATCTGTCACACATGGGAGACACCGAATCGAATATTCTATTAAGTTTCACCTTAGAATAATATAGTCTATGTATGACTTTAAATTGAATTAACCGATATCTAGACTTTATGGAACATTCCTGTATACCGGACAGGCCCTCCTTCCATATTTCTTCTGAAAGCGGAACTCCCAGATCTTTTGCCCACGCCTCCCTGATATGACTTTTACTCGCCGGGGTCTCAAAACCAGTGATAAAGCGGGAAATCAAATGTTTGGAACTCGTTTGTAAGAGAAGTGTATTTAAAAAAAGTGATTGTGTGGTCTATTTGGGAAATTAGAAACATGTTGCCTAACAAAATGTCTCACCTGTAAATAACGATAAAAATGTCACTGAGGAAGGTGATATCTATCCTAGAGCCGGGAGAAAGAAGGAAAATTGTTGTTTATGTAAAAATCTAAAATGCAACGCAATCCTTTCTTTCTCCAGTCCAGAAAAAACCCATCTGTCAATCCTGGTTTGAACAGGTGACTGCCTGTTATTGGGGCATTTACAGAGACGTTTGGTAGTCCAAGGATTTTTTTTTTATTTGATTCAATATCTTCAAAGAATTATTAAGAACGAAATTGTTGCTGAATACCTTGTGAGACAATTCAACATTTGAAAAGAGCAACGCTGGGAGCGAAATTTGTGACACAGATATGGACTCAATTTTTAGCCAGAGCGGAGTGGAACAATCATCCAAAGTAGAATCCCACTGCCAGAAAGTGAAGGCCCTTGCATTTGCAGCCCAGTAATAATGTCTAAAAACAGGGAGGCCTAGACCTCCACTTTTTAAATCCCTCTGCAAATGGGCTTTAGAAATACAAGAAGGTTTATCTGCCCAGACAAATAATAAGACTGTCATGTTTCAACGTTAAGGAGGACCCAAAATGTAGCAAGTATAAACAAAATAATTTAATGAAAACAAGGACAAGGAACTTACATAACTCAGGAGGATCAAAAGGCAGCAAACGGGAAAAAAACAGGAACCAGACGGGCAACCAGGAAGGCAGGAACCAGAGAGGGAAGAATGGCAGCAAATAGGGAAAAACAGGAACCAGGATGGGCAACAACGAGGGCAGGAACCGGCAAGGGAAGAACGACGACGGACCAGCGAGTAGTGACTGAGAGAGGACCGAATTTATACTGAGGAGGAAATGAGGAAGTGACTGAGAAGACCAATGATCAATTAGTGGGAGTAGATGCAGGTGGGAGGGAGAGAGCAGGTGGAAGTAATCAACTGGGAGACAGAAGACTCTTAAGAAACTAAAGATAAATCTGGAAGGGAATCTAATGAAACACCGGAAAACAAAAGGAGGATTAAAATATAACCACTGGGACTAATGAAGGATAAGTATGAACTTGGGGAAAAGAGATTAACACAAACAACTGCAACCCAACACAAGACCACCAGAGGGAGACAAAGAACAACTAAAACATAATAGAACTAAATAAGGAAAATTAACAAAACACAAACACCCTGGAACCATGACAAAGACGAATGAGTCCAATTGTTTAAAAACAAATAATCGCAATTTAACATGGAGGTTTTGAAAAAGATACAAAAATCTTGGAAGTGCAACAATTTCTAAAGCATTGATGCGGCCAATCATTGAAAGAGGGAGCAACTTCCAATTCCTAAAATCAGCTTTTAATTTATCCATCATATCCAAAAAATTCAATTTCATTAAAAGTTTGGGGTTTTTGGGGATTTTAAGGCCGAGATATGTAATATGGGGTAGTAGCTAATTGAAATGGCAAAGATTTCAAGAAAGTAGGACACATGATTGTCAATGGCATGAACTCACATTTGTCCCGGTTAATGGTAGACCCAGACAATTTACTAAATGATTTTATATAATTCAAAAGGTTGGGAACTGAGACCACTGGGTCTGGTAAACAGAGCATTAAATCATCCGCAGAGAGATTAACGAGGCTCTCATCATTACCAAACTTTACCCCATGAATACCTGGGTGACCCCTTATGCCTATTGCAAGTGGTTCCAAAGTATTATCAAAAAGAAGAGGAGAAAGAGAGTCGCCCTGCCTTACACCCCGATTTAACTCCAAAGGTTGGGATCTATCTGAGTTGGTGAGAATAGAAGATATTGGTTTAAGATAAATAATTTTCACCCATTCCATAAAATTGTCCCCAAATCCGAATTGTTTTAGAGTCCTCTGCATGTATGGCCATTCAATCTGATCGAATGCCTTTTGGGCGTCAAGAGATAGAACCGCGGCCTGTGTGTTCTTCCCATGCACTGAATATATTGTATTTAAAAGTAAACGGACATCACTAAAAGAAAACCGACCTGGGATAAATCCAGTCTGATTAAGGTGTATAATTGTGGAAATCTGCCTACTTAATTTCGTTGCCAATACTTTAGTTATTATTTTTAAATCACAATTTAAGAGGGCAACAGGTCTATAACTTGCCGGATCAGACTCTTCCTTTCCCCCCTTTAAAAGCAAGCAGATATTCGCTTCATATAATGAGCTGGGGAGTGTCTTATTACTCCAAGAATCATTCACCATTCTCAGCATGAGAGGAATAATTTTGTAATGAAATTACTTATAAAACTCACAGCCAAAGCCATCTGTGGACCTGATGCTTTTCCAGCGGGGAAGGCCCGAATAGCATTCAGGAGGTCACTTCTAGAAATTGGGGCCTCCATGTCATCTTTTGCTGTCCTATCTAATTGGGGAACATTTAAATTGGTAAAAAAACAACAGAAATCTGTTTCATTGGCTTTTATTTTACTAGAATATAGTTCCTTATAGAAGTCCCTAAAACAAGCCTTAATCTCTTTCGGATTGGTTAGGAGACTGCCGGATTTGGACTTTATCCTGTGAATGGCCTGTTTAGCCCTTTCACCTCTAAGTTGGTTAGCTAGCAGTTTCTCTGGTTTATCTCCAAGTTCAAAATGTTTCTGTTTAATTTTCAATAGAAGACTACCAACACGTTTATTGAGAATGATATTGTATTCATATTTTAATTTCAAGATCTTATTGTAATCAACGGATGAGAGGGAAAGTCTGTAGGCTTCTTCCAGTACTGGAAGCATTTTTTCAATATCCTTGAGACGGTTATTAAGTTCTCTTTTCCTAGCTGATTCAAAGGAGATAATATGGCCCCTCATAACTACCTTGAAGGTCTCCCACAAAGTCGATACAGAGACCTCTCCATTATCATTTGTAACTAGAAATTCGTCTATACGTGCATTCATATGCTCAACAAAGGACTGATCTTCAAGAAGAAAAGGGTTAAAGCGCCAGCTAAATTGTGGACGAGACAGAATATTTCTGAAATTAAGAGAGACCGGACTGTGATCAGAGATTAATATATTATAATAAGTGGAAGTGGTAACACTCGACAATAGTTCAGAAGCTATTAAAAAGTAATCAGTTCTAGTATAAGATTTAAGTACATGAGAGTAAAAAGAAAATTCCTTATCTGTGGGATGCTGCAGTGGCCAAATTTCAACCATATTCCTTGTTTTAATTAAATCATTCAGAACTCTCCCCGAGGTTATTACAAGAGGTGGCCTTGTAGAGAGTCTATCAAGAACCGGGTCAATTTAACAATTAAAGTCCCCTCCGACAAAAACCCCAGAGGCAGAGGCTGGTATCAAATCAAATGCTTTGCGGAAGAAGTCAGGATTGTCAGTATTTGGGCCATAGATGTTAAGCAGCGTTATTGGAAAGGAATTTATGTGCCCGGATATCAACAAATACCTACAATATGGGTCTGCTGTCATACAGTCAAGGTGAAATGGAACATGTTTTCGGAAATACATAACAACACCCCTTGACCTATGGGTAAAAGGTGGTTGGTAGACCTGGGAGATCCAATTCGCTTTCAGCCTGCGCTTCTCATTTGCACTAATGTGTGTTTCCTGAAGAAAAATTACATCTGGATTTAATGACTTAAGATGCGAAAAGACTCTACCTCTTTTAACCGCATGACCTAACCCCTTTATATTCCATGATGGTGAGACCATTGTAAACTTATTGTTTATACTGCTATGTGTTATACTATCGGACACTGACATTATCTCTGGAGTAAAAGCAATCTGGTATCCTCTCAAAAGCGCTCAAAACATAATAGAACGAAACACATAAAGAACCTATTTTGTAACCTGAGGTAACACACTCAAAACAAACCTATGTACCTGAACATGTCCCCCACCCTCCCGCAAGCACTTCCCCAAACGAAGCACAGACCTCCCGTCATACCCTGGACCGCTACATGCATGGCTGAAACCCGCCCTCAAACCTATAACTTTCTATTAGAGCTGTGGTAACTAACTTAGCCCAGGTCCCCTGCCTAGAATACCTGATCAAAGTCAGAAAAATTTAATTGACAGTCTCTCAAAATGTTCAACAGTTATCTAAATAAGAAAGGCAACATCAAAATAGTACAATTAGCCCTCTGTGTACATACACAAAGGGACCACAACAATAATAATATCAGATTTTAAGCTAGTGTGTTGCGTGTTGAAAACTTTAAACCGCTCGTTGTGTTTTATCCGGAGCCTCGCTGGGAAGAGTAGGCTATGTACCACCTTCAGTTCCCGCAGCCTCCTTAGGACCTTGGTAAATCCACACCGCTGCCGCATCACCTGTAGCGTGTAGTCCGGGAAAATTAGCACCTTGTTGCCTTTGTATTCCAGTTGTCTTTCCCTCCAGAGACAAAGTATAAGCTCCTTCTCTCGATAAAAGTGGACCCTGGCAATGATGGCGCGAGGCTTAGCTCTGGCAGTAGGTGGTGGCTAAGTAGGCCATGCGGTTCTCATGATCCAGTACTTGGTCCGTCACCGACTCAACCTTCTCCAATAGTTCCCTTTGAGTGCCTTGCACCTCCTGAAGTGTCTGCTGTAATTTATCAAACCTGCCGTTGATGTGGTCCAGGATCTTGTCGGACACTTTCTCCCAGATTAATGGTAGATGTTCCGTGTCGCTGTTGCTGGAGTCATTGCCTAGAGGGCTACTGCTTGCCCTGTTAGCATTAGCGTTAGCAGAAGCTGAGGATGGTCGAGGCTCGATGTGTTTGGACGATTTCTTCGGCATATCGTTCCATCAAGTTAACTGGTTAAGCCCTTCTTGTGTAAAGTTATTCCCGAAGCTGATGAAAATTAATTACTAGACTGTCAAAATAGCCATTTTAAGTATTGGCAGAGAGGAGCCCCTGAAAGCATGTCTACTCCACTGCACACTAGTGCCCCCCTGTAGTTTTTTTAAATATAATGTGTAGATTAAAAACTGTCATATAGAGGGTGGTTCAGACACCTTTGAGAGGAATATGAATAATTTTATAAGTGGCAGTTTAAGGCAACATAAATATGAGAAAATCAGCAATGGTCAAGTGTGTTAGATAAATACAGCCTGCTAGGTCAGACCAGACAGGATGGAGCTTTCAGCAGATAAGACAGTCTGGCAGGCTTACAGTGGGGCAAAATAGTATTTGGCAGCAACTGATTGTGCAAGGTGTCCTACTTAAAAAGATGAGAGGTCTGTTATTTTCATCATAGGTACACTTTAACTGTGAGAGCCAGAATGTAAAAAAATCCAGGGAATCACAATGCATATGATTTTTAAACAATTGATGTGTTAATGGTGCAGAAAATAAGTATGTACCACCTACAACCAAGCAACATTCTGGCCCCCAAAGACCTGTTAATTCTTCTTTAAGAAGCTCTTCTATCCTCCACTTGTTACCTGTATTAATGGCACTTGTTTGAACTCGTTATCTTTAAAAAAGACACCTATCAATGCCTTCAAACAGTCAGACTCCAACCTTCACCATGGCCAAGACCAAGATCAGAGAACTGTCTAAGTATACCAGGGACAAGATTGTACACATGCACAAGACTAGGATGAGCCAATCTACAAAAGGCAAGCAGCTTGGTGAGAAGAGATAAACTATTCAGAGCAATTATTAGAAAACGGAATAAATACAATATTATTGACAATATTCTTTGACATGGGGCTCCATGCAAGATCTCACTTCGTGGGGTACTCATGATCTTGAGAATGGTGGAGAGACGGCTCAGAACTACACGGGGGGAACTGGTCAATGACATGAAGAGAGCTGGGACCACAGTAACAAAGTTTACCATTAGTAACACACTACATTGTCAAGGATGGAAATCCTGTGCATGTACAGACCCATCTAAAGCTTGCCAGAGATCATCTGGATGATCCAGTGGAGGATTAGGAAAATGTCATGAGATCAGATGAGACCATAACAGAACTCTTTGGTATAAACGCCATTTGCTGTATTTGGAGGGGGAACAATGCTGAGTTGAATCCCAAAAATAATAACAATAAATGTAAACTTTCGAAAACCCAAGGTCACCTTATATAGAAGAAAAAAATAATAATGCATACATAAACAATCAACAAAACAATCAAAGGAGAGAATACAACAACCAAAATCAGTAAAACCAAAGGTGAATAAGTCCATTTGAACAGTGTTTTGAGCTGTTATTAAAATAAAGGAAGAGGGTCAATACTTGACCTTTGTCATTCCCAACCAAGGTCACATTACAAAGTATTGAGGGGAACTTTTGTTATTGACCAAATACTTATTTTCTGTGGCATTAATACAGCTAATGAGTGGAGATAGAAGAGCTTCTTAAAGAAGAAGTAACAGGTCTGTGGGGGCCAGAATTCCTGCTTAGTTGTAGGTGCTAAATACTTATTTTCTGTACCCTTATACAAATAAATTCTTAAAAAATCATACAATTTGAATTTTTCTTTTACAATCTATCTCTCACAGTTGAAGTGTACCTATGATAAAAATTACAGACCTCCCTCATCTTTTAAGTGGGACAACTTGCACAATCGGTAGCTGCCAAATACTTTTTTGCACCACTGTATATCTCCCTATTGCATTATAAGATCCACACCAAATTTTGTGTACTCACTTATGGAGGACTTTTCATCAGACCTGTATGGTATCATCATTCTAGCCCCACCTACTGACAGCAGAGACACCTGTCTCCGTGATGAATGATCCTCCATGAAATTCTCAAACTTTTTCTAATAATAGCTAATCATTTCAAATAAAATTTTCAAAACACACTAAGCCTACATTCATCCTTAGCCACCAAACAGAACGTGGCCTAAGCTTCCATGAAGAAAGTTGGATTTTTGCCAAACTTGGAATATTTCTCACTGGACATGAACTGAGCCTGCCTAAATGTAACATCGAGGCTACCTAATTGTACTGCCTAATGGTGACTTAGGCAAAATTGATTGGAAATCTTGGTGGTGGCGTTGAGGTGGCGGTGTGGAATATCCACACTCGCAGCACACGTCAGAGTGGCAAGGTCCTTTCAAGTCAGCTTGCAGCTTTAAAATAGCTTTATTTTTCAAGTCACATTCATATATAAAGTCAGATATTCTTTAGTTACTGAATAGAAAACAGCTGTAATTGAAGCACGGAGCAGATGGTAGGATTAGATGACCCCACAGACAATAAACACAACTTTAGATTTAGACAAAGTCCTTCACATCAGGAGAGAAGGGGAATCCTAAGGTGTTTAGGAGTAATAAAAACTCTAGAATGTGATGTAAAACGGGTACAGACCAGCTATAATGGGTTTAATGTCTGCTTAGTTTTTTAAGAGACTTGCAAACTATGTTAAATTTCTATTTTACTACACAGTGGCACACTTGGTAGCACTGTTGACTTGCAGCAAGAAGGTCCTGGGGTTCAAATCCCAGCCTGGGGTCTTTCTGGATGGACTTTGCATGTTCTCCCTGTGCATGAGTGGGTTCCTTCCGGCTTCCTCCCACAGTCAATAAACATGATCTGTTAGGTTAATTGGTCTCTCTGAATTGTATGTGTGTGCATCCATGGTTGTTTGTCCTGTGTGTCACTATTCTTTAAAAATCATACAATTTTAAAGTCTGGATTTTTCTTTTACGTTCTGTCTCTCACAGTTGAAGTGTACCTATGATGAAAATTACTGGCCTCTCTCATCTTTTTAGGTGACACAACTTGCACAAATCAGTGGCTGCAAAATACTTTTTTGCCCTATTGTATAAGTATAGTGCCAAACACAGGCACCCAGAGGGGATAACAGAGTGCAGGACTCCAATGAGGATTAACCACAGAGACCACCATCGAACTACAGGTCTGTAGCACTGTCTCTCGACTCTATGGAAACACCCCATGGGCTTCAAAGCTGCTGACAAAAAGGTGAACCCCTAAAGATTGTTGCTAATCAAGTCTGTGAGCATCTAAACAGTAATGAGCTGTTTGAAGAGTTTCAGTCAGATTTTAGAGCTCATCATAGCACCGAAACAGCACTGGTGAAGGTTACTAATGATATTCTCATGGCCTCAGATAATGGACTGGTGTCTGTTCTGATTTTGTTAGATCTCAATGCTGCTTTGACACAGTCAATCATAATATTCTCTTAGAAAGGCTTGAACATGTTGCAGGGATCAAAGGAACAACACTAGGCTGGTTTAAATCATATTTGTCTGATAGATTCCAGTTTGTTCATCTAAATGATCAACCTTCTTCCCTCTCAAGGGTTACTTGTGGAGTTCCACAGGGTTCTATGCTTGGACCAATTCTTTTCACCATATATATGCTCCCAATTGGTAGAATCATTAGACAGCATGGGATAAATTTCCACAGCTATGCCGATGATACACAACTATATTTACATAAATCCTGATGAACCCAGTCAGTTAGGTAGATTACAGGCATGTCTGGAAGACATAAAAACATGGATGAATCTAAACTTTTTGCTTTTAAATTCTGACAAGACAGAAGTTGCTGTCTTTGGACCAGAAGTTCTAAAAAAGAAACTGATTAGTCAAGCCCTTCATCTGGATGGTATTAAATTAGCCTCCAGTAATAACGTAAAGAACCTCGGCGTTATTTTTGACCAAGACTTGACATTTAAATCCCATATTAAACAGGTTTCTAGGATTTCCTTCTTTCACCTCAGGAATATTGCTAAAATTAGAAACATCCTGTCCAGGAGTGATGCTGAGAAACTAGTCCATGCATTCGTTACCTCAAGGCTGGACTACTGTAATTCTTTACTATCAGGTAGTCCACAAAATGCCATTAAAAGCCTTCAGTTGATCCAAAATGCGGCAGCAAGAGTTCTGATGAATATTAAAAAGAGAGATCACATTTCTCGTGTTTTAGCTTCCTTTCACTGGCTCCCTGTTAAATCCAGAATAGGATTTAAGGTCCTTCTTCTTACAAAGAAAGCCCTTAATAATCAAGCTCCATCTTACATCAGAGATCTAATTGTTTCATATGTTCCCAACAGAGCACTTTGCTCTCAGACTGCATGTTTACTTGTAGTTCCTAGGATTTCTAAAAGTAGAATGGGAGGCAGATCTTTTAGTTATCAGGCTCCTCTCCTGTGGAACCAGCTCCCAGCTTTAGTCCGTGAGGCAGACACTCTGTTTACTTTTAAGGCCAGGCTTAAAACTTTCCCTTTTGATAAAGCTTATAGTTAGAGTGGCTTAGGTCATCCTGAGCTAGTTATGTAGTTATGCTGCTATAGGCTTAGACTGCTGGAGGACAGACTTACCAATTTTCTTCACTCTGCTACTTCCTTTTCGACTACTACTCTACAGTTGAATTACAGTACATTCTGTTATTTCGACTGTTAACTTTGTGTTCTCAGTGTTTTTCTCTCCATAGAAGAAATACCTGGTCTGGTATCCTGCTTGGCTGCAATGCCCTGTTGGACGGGAGGCTCCCAGTAAATGAACATCCACCATGTCCTGTTATCAACTTTTTACTCTCTGTAACATAGAGAGTACTCTTATATCGGATTTTCTGTTCCTTCTGTGTCTCTGCTCTGTCTTCTCAAACCCCCAGACGGTCGTGGCAGATGGCCGCTCCTACTGAGCCTAGTTCTGTTGGAGGTTTCTTCCTGTTAAAGGGGAGTTTTTCCTCTCCACCGTCGCTACATGCTTGCTCAATATGAGGGATTGCTGAAGGATTGCTGTGGTTGGAAAGTCTGCATCAACGGGGCCCAACCTCACGCCAATGACTGACGCAATCTGCTGGGATTCCATAAATAGGAAACTTTTTAACTGATTGGAATGTTTGTATAAATGCATTGAAATGACTTCTTGTTAAGTGCCTTGAGATGACATCTGTTGTGAATTGGCGCTATATAAATAAACTGAATTGAATTGAATTAAAGAAGCTCCATAGAAAATTTATATTGTGATGTCAGTGGACAAGTGTTGAAAATATCAAAAGTATCCATCATCCTCATTACAGAGCTAGTTAAGCGAAAGAAAATGTAAGAGTTGTGTTGGTACATTAAGCCAGGTTTAGGAGCTTTAATAAACTATGCACCAATGATAGAAAAACTGAATAAAAACAATTCACACAAAATGCAAATAGAGTGTGGAGGGAAAAACAAAAGAAAGAAGGCTTTCAAGAGGCTGAGTGACTGAAGAAATAAAACAAAAAAATTTTAAATATGCAGTAAATGCAGTGGTGGAAATTGTGAGATTCTGTTTGTCTATAATCTATTTCATAGAAATTACATTATTTTGTTCATTTGAACGTGTATTTGAGTTACAGCAGAAAAAAATTATTACCTCAATGCAGGCATTCAAAGACACAGCTCACAAACAGCGGCCAGGACAGATTAGAAAAAATGATCTTGTATTTACTGAATCCTGTGCTTGATAATGTTCATTTACCTTGAAGGTTTTTGGTTCAACTGAGCCTATACGGAGTATGATCACTCACAGCTTTACAGACACAAGTACATTATGTTGAACTTAATAAATATTTTAGCAAATATTTGAAACAATTCAAGTAGATATTTTTTCTCAAGATGTATATTTTTTGATTGTTTGAAAAATATTAGCAAACGTTGTGACATTCATTTCCGTCAGAAACATTATGAGAAATGTTTTACACTGCTTCCAAATAAAGATGTAGTCATATTGTTCAAAATCTCTCTGTACAGTACTAATGTTCACTATCTATGTTATTTTTTCATGCCTTGCATATAATGCATTCTGGGAATAACTATGGTCAGAATCATAAAATTAGATATATTTAAACCCTCGTTTTATTCAATAGTCTGGATCTAAGACATATGTAAACAATTTTTATTACTCTATCTAGCACTCACCTCTGTGCACAAAGACCATGGTGTGGTACAAGGAGGGTCACATGATCGATCCACCAATGGTTTGGCAGCTGATAAGCAACCACCTGCAAAGCAAAATGCAAAAGGTCAAACTGAAATGCTTTGTGATTCATTAGTTGGCATGATTTTAGTTACCATTTGTTTATTGATTAAATCCTTGTTCAATCACTCAGTGTGTTTATCAGACAGCTGGTGGTAATACAGCCACAGCAAGGCAATCTGTTCCACAGAAAGGTTTTACACTTCAGCTCATTGCATTAGTGATCACCATCCATGGTAGTGCTTGATACTAATTGAGAAATATGTTTTCTTAACTTGTGATTTTAGGGATGCACTACAGTAAAGATAAAAACATGTAATCATTTAGAAAGAGATTTAATACACACACACACACACACATATATATATATATATATATATATATATATATATATATATATATATATATATATATATATATATATATATAGTTGGTAGCACTGTTGCCTTGCAGCAAGAAGGTCCTGGGTTCGAATCCCGGCCTGGGGTCTTTCTGCATGGAGTTTGCATGTTCTCCCTGTGCATGCGTGGGTTCTCTCCGGGTACTCCGGCTTCCTCCCACAGTCCAAAAACATGACTGTCGGGTGAATTGGTTTCTCTAAATTGCCCTCAGGTATGAGTGTGTGCATGTATGGTTGTTTGTCCTGTATGTCTCTGTGTTGCCCTACGATGGAGTGGCGACCAGTCCAGGGTGTACCCCGCCTCTCGCCCCTTGACCGCTGGAGATAGGCACCAGCCCCGCAACCCTGCATTAGGATGGACGGGTATATAAAATGGATGGATGGATGGATATATATATATAGATACATGCACATAAACACACGCATATATATATATATATATATATATATATATATATATATGCACATAAACACACGCATATATATATATATATATATATATATATATATATATATATATATATATACTTATATATATATATATATATATATATATATATACTTGCACATAAACACACGCATATATATATATATATATATATATATATATATATATATATATATATATATATAGTATTTGTTTCTTCTTAGTGTATTAAAACAGCAATATCTAAAGTTCTTTACTTGATATTTATCGGGAATTTTTTTTTCTTCTGTTTTCTGTTGTTGGCATCTGCACAAAATCTTTGTGCCTTCCCCCCAAAAAAAGAAAAATTAAATCCTGATTGCACAAACATCTCACAAAGATAATGCAGCACATTAAGCAGATTATCTGTCCAGATCATTTGATAGCCTTCATGTCAGACAGGATTGAGACATTTGTTCACTCCAAGCATCAGAACTGGTATAAAAAAGTTAAGAGACAGAAAAACCATCATAAAAAGCTAAGCCAAAATGGCGACTTGTAAAAATGAAGACCACCATTACTGTTTAACTAAAATGTATGTAGGCAATTAAAGACCAATTGCTGAAATGAAATGCATTTCCTTTAAGGGTAAGGAAGTATAAAAATTCTGTTTCCCAAGAAAATTATGTTGAAAGAATCAAGACAAGACAATTTCACCTTCTGTCAAAACAAGTCATAAACATTGTTGAAAAGTGAAAGGTAAAAGACAAGAAGGGAGCCAACCGTTGTTCAAAAAGGTTCAACGTTATGATTAAAGCAGCATTTGGACAACAGTTAAGGTCAGAATTATTAGCTCCCCATGAAAATATTAAGAGTTTTGTGTGATTTCATCAGTGGGGCTAATAAGTCTGGCTTTAATTGTAGGCCTGACCAATAAATCTAATATTGATTAAGGAGGCATTGTTCCACATAAGGTACCTGAAATGACAATATAACCATTGCAAAGGAACAAATTTCCTTTGCAGTCTTTACCCATCTGCACCTAATTTGTTGGGAGCTTAGTTTGCCCTAATGCTTCAAAACTCACCACTAACTAACTCTGCCCATACTTAAAACCTTTGAGCATGGAGTGTTGGGTGTTAAGCAGGTGAGATCATCATGGCAACAGCAAAACAAACCTGAGAAGAACTACAAAGTGTTCATAGTCAGAAATTGTATTAATAAACAATGGACTTGATAAAGAAAGAACACAGGAGTGTTAGAAAGGAAAAATACATTGAACAAACAGAACTCCTGTCCTCTTGTCAGCCTGTCGCTGTCAAAAGTTCCTGAGATTTTTTTAAAGCAAAAGTTTTGCTGATAATCTTGAAAAAGAGGAGTGAAAGTCAGAAATCTCTAGGGGTTGTATAGTGCAGTGAGAGATTCATGGAGACATGAAGTCAGGGTACAGAGCATGGTTCTGCAGTGTAGCTGAAAAACGATCCACCTTTTTCACTTTGTCAACTGATAATCTGAAGTCAGTTTTGAGTCCTTAGATTAGTGTTGCATCACCTTGGTATTTTTTACGGATAATCACTCAACCATGATTTGGCTTTCAGTGTTTTTCATCTCAAATGCATCAGACTGTTAAAGACCCACTCCGATGAAAATCCTGTTTTTCTAGGTGTTAACATTTTCTTGTGGCATTTTTCTGATACTAGATGACATATCTTGAGAAAATTAAGCTCAAAGTTGTATTTCTGAGTATTTCTGCATTCAAACGGCTGTGAATCAGTAGCAGACGTTAAAATGCCGGCTAAAATAGACTGGAGTTGTTACGTAGTAACTCCACTGGGCGGGGCCACAAGCTCCTTCTCCGCTCCGCCCCGCCCGCTCAGGTTCTAAGGAGTAGAGAAGACAATGGCGGATCAACACCTGTGTGCCAAACATGATGTCCACATCACGCTCGTGCTCCTGGATTTGGTGTAGTGTGGAGATCCTCTGCTCCAGCTCCAGAAGCTTCTGGGTTAGTTTGAAACAGGCATCACACCCAGGGTTGCAGGTAAGTGGAGGCATGGTGGGGAAAGAGGTAGTCCAAGCACTCCCCACCAATTAAAACACTCCCGATAAAAGCATCCGACGATTAAAAAGTTAGTGATGCTAAAATTGGTTAAAACCAGTCCTAAAAAAGGATTCAAAACCAGTTAAAACCATGTTTATTTGGAGCCAGTCTATGCGGGTCTCACTGATGCTCACTGACACTGGCGCCTGCGCACATGCGTAATCTTCCTGTGTGAAACACATTATTTGAACTCTACCTAGATATTTTGACCGATTGCTTTGTAAATTGTTCAAGATTTCCTTCAGGCATGAGGTATCTAAAGTAATCAAAAAATGTTAATTTTCATTTAAGTTGAAGGCCAGGCCTCAAAGTTTGACTAAATTTCATTTTGGATCAAAGCTGACATTTTGTGACATTTACATAGATCGAACCAACTCAAAGAGCTTTTGCCTTACCTCAAAATGATTGAGGATAGTTTTCATTAGGGATCAAAAGTTGTTCAAAGAAGAAGTAGATCGGAATAATAGTGGCCCAGTGCAGCGCTTTATTATAAATATTATTGGTCTGTAAAACTGAGCAAAACCTGGACATTTTCGGGAACTTTATTAACGCCACCGGAAACCCATTCACACACAAAGCTTTGTTTTTCAAGATGAATACTAAACAAAGATAGGTAGTGTCGGCTTCTATCATAATGTGCTCTGCAACTCACTTCCTGCTCAGAGAGGTGGGGGCGCCGAACTCCAAAACCCCTGCGGAATCTGTTTCAAAATAAGACCCAGAACTGAGAGACAAAGAGTAACAAAAAAAACACACAATCATATATCTGGTTTGAAAAAGACGCACCTGCAGATGGGAGCCAGACAAGATCTGACTGACTCCCTGTTCTACAAGGCTGTACCATTTTTATTTGAAAAAGAACAAAGAACATATCACATGACTCCTCTCTCCTCCTTCTACATCTTGACAGGCCATTTATTTTCTCCAGGTCTCTAGACCTTACCATGAACTGGGTTATAACATGACTTAGAGTTATAGCTGATCCTCCCTGCTTTCAATTCATATCTTTACTCAAGAGTTTGTTTACTTAAAACCTTCAACCCTATAAAATACTGGTAACAGAGTCATGTTTTACTACCCTGAATAATATAAACAGGCCTATTACTTCTAAAGCTTAAAAAAGATATAATTAAAACATATGTACTGCATAATAAAAAATAGCCTCAAAAAAGTAGAATACAACAGTAGCCATTTGGCAAAAACAAAAAACAAAAATTCTTCACCACTTCTCTCCTAAATCCGGCCTCAATGCGACGGTTAACAGCAGCTGAAATAATAATAATAAAAAGAAGAAGAATGCCATCAGCATAACTCTTTCTATATTAATTAATTTCACTGATATTTAGTTATAGTTTGAAAAACCCTTACTCACACAGATTACACTACATGTTTTTGTGGAGAAAAAGTATTGAATCCACTGTAGATGGCGTCAGCGTGGCTCTGCGCTCACTGATGGTGCATCCAGCAGCACTGAACACCCTTTCGCTGCTACTGCTACTGGGCGGGATGCATAGTACTGATCTGGCTAATTTTGCAAGCTTTGGGTAGGATGGTTTGTTGATCTTCCACCAGACCAGAACATCCATTTCATTTTCAATGGCAGCCGTTTCAGTGTAACGAGTGACCTCGTCATCTCCTCGGTCAGCCTGCTGTACATTTTCCCACTCCGCAAAATTTGCTCTTTTTGCCGGAGGAGTGGATTCGACTCCAGAGAGTTCTGGGTCTCGACTCTCCACATCTGATGCACCTGCAGCCATGGCTTGCAGAAGAGTGTGGGCATGAGCATGTACGGCATGCCTGTCTGAGTCTGACAACATTCTCAGCTGGTTAAATTTGGCCAGAGGAATGTTGCGATCTTGTGGAGGTCCTGCATTATCACTTTACGCGACAGCCAGTCTTCATGCCGTTTACACACAACAGCTTGCTGAGTGGAGTCCAGGGAATTGGGCTGACAGTGGCATTTCAGTTTCTCATACCAGACACACACGATTAATTGTTGAGTACTTGTCTCCCTCAAGTTCTCGCTGTGCTTCATAGAACGGCTTCAGAAAGTCTATCAAAAAGCCCAGTATGTCCAGTGCTATTTTTTCAATGCACGCACTCTCCCCGCGTGCCTCCAGCTTTTCATGGAGCTCATGATAAATGGACTGTATAGATGTCAGTGTGAGGTACACCGTACTGAACCGAGTGTCTCCCATTTGCAGCAATGTTGTTGACAGTTGCGCAGCCAGCCCCAACTGTTTAACGTACTTCACTAATGATTTAGCAGCAGAAATGGTATCTGCTATGTCCGGAGCACTGTCTGCTTTGGATAACTTGGCAATGTCGAGTCCGTGGCGCAGTACCGTATTGTTGACATAGTCAGTGCAGTCCAATCACTGGTATGGCCGCAGAGCTAATTTATTGCTTGTTCCCTCATCGCTCAACCATACAATTTTGCTGAGAGAGGAAACATCAAGGCAAAACTTTGTCACCAGTAGTTTAATTATCTCTCGTCTGATATTTTCTCCCGTCTTTGCCTCCTCTAAAGGGAACATAGTAGTTGTCAGGGTTTCATTCAGCAGTTTCATGTCTTCAGTTATGAAGATGTCACATGGCTGGGAATAAAGGAGTTTACAGGAACCCTCCCATACGCAGCCCCGACATTAATTAGTTCCTGCGCCAGCTCTTCAAACCCCTCGCCATTTATGATATTAAAAGGCCTAATGTCTTTACAGCAAAAACTGACACACTTCTCCATCACTATTTGTTTCACCTTTGCTGGCATGGGTTTTGATGCTGTAAAAAAACGATTTGATTGTAGGTTGATCCTGCGAACTGGCAGGTCTTGGACAGCTTCGATCAACATCCCTGTAGTTTTACTTTCATACTTTAACAGACTGTCGCATGTTTTGCATTTTACATAACCCACTGGCTCATTATTCGCATAATATACTTTGTCAAAAGTTTTCCACACCTCAGACTTTGCTTTTGTTGGTGGTGCAACCAAAACATATTCACCAGCGGCTAACCTCCGTTTCACCTCCTCAGCATCCATTTTGCATCTCTTTCGCGTGAATGTAATGATCAGCTGACCGCTAAAGCCCGAGCCCGGCCTGAGCCTGTGGACGATGATAGAAATTAAGCCCGAACCTGGCCCGACCCGTCGGGTCCCGACGGGTTCGGGCAAAGATCTTCAGCTCTAGTCCGAGGACGTCAGAGAGGAAGCTAGAGCCAACTTAAGACAGGTGGATAAACAGTGCGAGCTCCAGGACTCAATATTCCCCTCCTTCCAATTGAGATGGGGGTTTCACTCTGCCAACCATGAGAAACCCAGGACCACCGGTGATTGGGGAGAAGGGAAAACCAAATAGGAAATTGTTTCCCGATGGTTGCCAGAAGAAACGAGCTCGATGGGGATAGTTTGGTGAGTAATAGTGGGGAGTAACTTTCCATCTAGCCCATTAACTCGAACCAGTGCCGGAAGGGGACTTAGCTGCAAATTGAGCTGTCAGGCTAGATTGGCATCAATTAAGTTTTGTTCACAGCCAGAATCAACCAAGGCCAGGGTCTGAAAAGAATCTTGGTTAAAGAGTAAGATGACAAGTAGGCTCAGACAGGAATTCTTTTGATTGTCCCCCAGTACTCCCTTCGCTACTGGCGGACTCCCCCTTTTGGCCGTACAGAACATGAGGCAATAAAATGTCCCACCTTGCCGCAATATAGGCACTCGTTGGCTTCCATACGCTGTTGCCTTTCTTCAGGGCTGAGTTTTGTATCAGCAGTCCGGGAGCTTCTTATGGAGTTCGCAGACGCTCATTCGACCCCTGGTTGTTGACCAAGCCAGTCTGACCCAGCAGGCTCAGCTCAGAAACCTTCCTCTGAGCCTGTTACTCTCCTAGCCAAACATGATTCCATGCTTCACACTCTTTGTGAAAGGCAACATTATGACTCTCAGCAACTATATCAATTAACTCAGGTGATACATGAAATAAATTTAAAGCTTACTTCTCCTTCCCAGCCTCCGCCAACCCAGCCTGCACCGGTGCCCTCTTCTGTGCCTCCTCCAGTCTCTCGATACATTAGAATTTGTATCGCTCAGCTTGAGTAAATGCTTATAAAAAGTGAATCTCAAATAATTTAATTTGAAAGCCAATTTTTTTTGGTTTGAAAATGATTCACACTAAGCTGAATAAAATATTTTAAACTAAATTGATTTAATTAGAAATTGTGTTTCTCACTGCAAAAACAGCACTGCTTGAAATAGGGTCAAATGTTCTTGTTTGAGCAAAATAATCTGCCAATGGGGTGAGCAAAAGTTGATTGGTTAAAATTCTTAAAACTGGCCAAGAAATCTTAGAATAAGCTTAATTTTCTTGTGCAAAACTTTGCTTGCTAAGAACATGTTTTCTCTTTAGACAAAAATAAGAAAACATTTCCAGAAACAAGGCTTTTTTACTTTCTTGAAAATCCTTTTTTGCAGAGAAGTTGTGAGCTACTCAGATTTAATTTAAGCAATGCAAAATCAAATAAAACGTTTTTAAAATCAGTTTCTAATGGCTCAAAGTGTTATCCCTAGATTAGTCTCTGTAGATAAAAAAATATAAACTGTTGTTTTGTTATAAAGCTTTTCTTTGTGCAAAACTGTAATTATTAACCAAGGTACTCATCACTTCTGCTAGGAATGGAACTATATTATATAAATATATTAACCCTTTTCTGATTTTTTGTTGAATCACATCGTTATTTAAAATAGAGACTCTCCACTATTTAAAATAATTATTTGGACTCACCCTCGTTTTCAGAGAAACTAGAGCATGATCTGAAATCGTAATTGCTTTTATACAGTACACAGTAGGTTGTCCTGTGGGAGTCTGCACCAGACATGAAAAACATATCTAACCTAGAGTGACTGCAATGCACATTTGAAACAAAGGTAAAATCCTTTCAGTGCACATAGATTAAGTGACTCTTAGACCTCGGGCCAAAGTCAGCAGGCAGCATATCCACTGATGCTTTTACAAAACAATTAAAAGCTCCTCCCTATCAGGATGATTTCCTCTGTGTTGTCTGCTATCAACGATACAATGTTTTAAAAAAAAGTTTGGACAGTCCTCATTCGGAGCAAAAAAATTAAGTAAAGTAATTTTAATGCCCCCTACACATCCAATCACCATAATATATCTCTATCTATCTATCTATCTATCTTCTTTGTCACTAATGGGTTTCTCATGACAGAAGATGATAGATTTGGTGAAAAGAATTGCAACCCCCTTTTCTTCCCATTTTGAAAAGAGAAGCTGTATTGCTGGTCAATCCACTCTCTCCTAAGCTTCACTTGTTCCGTTTCTGAAAGGAGCATTTCGTGGAGCATTGCTATAGCACAATTAAGCTTTTTTAATTGGTTCATCACTATTTTTCTTTCAGTTGGGCTACCCAAGCCTTTAACGTTATACACAAAACATGTTATAGCATCCATCTATTGTTAGGTGATACACTCAGATATTTTACCCTGACATAAACATTTGAGAATGAACAAATAATGAGCACAAAAAACAAAGCTTCTACATCCCCAACTGCATCAGGTGAACATATTTAGTAACAAAAGATTCAAATGACCCAGTCCCTGATATACCCAGGATGAAGGCTGATGACTTCTCCTTTGCGGGGAAAGAACACAGTATGTGGCATCGCAGTTGCTCCCAGAGCGCTTCGTTGCGATTTTGGAAGTGGATAGGTGGATCTCCACTCGATGCTTCTCACGTTCTGTCCTTATATTACCGATGACTACATGCAGGAAGGAAGAACCTGGCAGCCCGGTGTTATCTCGGGCCAACAGTCTCGCACAGAAGCCACAGATCAATGCTACTCCTCCAGCCAAAAGGCGTTTAATGTGTACAACACCCCATTCCCAATTTGACGAAGACTGGCCGGCTTTAAACCGCACTGAATCTACACCTGCTTTCTCTGCTCCGAGGAAGAAAAAACCAAAGAAACTACAACCCAAAAGAAGAAATATCACTCCCCCTGGAATAGCGCTGAGAAACAGATTTGCAGGTCTCAGTTCCCCAAAAGACGACGCAGTTCCTTGGACCAGTCAAGGTCAACAGGAGAAATCCATCCACATGAAGTGGACACATAAGAAAGCAACACCCCCCCCAGTAAGTTCTCATCATACATGACGGATCAATTAATGGTATCAAAGAGTTTTGAAGCCAGAACACTAGCGTTTTCAGTGTCGAAGAATACAGTGAGAGAAATATCAGAAAAAATCCAGAGAATTTTAGAACAACACCCTAAACTGGAAAAGCTTGTTATCCAAACAGGTGCAAATAATGCAGCCAAAAAACAATCAGAAATTCTCAAAATAGACTACTCTGATCTGCTGCAGAGACTAGATGGACTTAACATAAACATCTTTTTCAGTCCCTGAAGGAAATGATGAAAGGTACAGTAGTCTTTACATGCTCCATAAATGGTTGAAGAAAAAATCTGTTGAAAAATCGATCCCATTTATTAATACCTGTAAAATCTTTGGATGTGCAAAGCACTTTTTCAACATAAATGGATGTTATCCTAACAGAGCTGGACAGAGACTCTTAACCTCAAATAGTTTCTGTTATCTGAATAAAAACTTGATAAAGCACCTGAGAGCTGACCTCAAAGCATGGCCTGTGGATACTATCAGAGAACAAACACTTCCCCAGACACACCAAGTGAAGCTTACATCATCACCAGCACAGACAGATGCACGACCCTCAGAGACTTGACAAAGCAGCGATTAAAGCCGTGCATCGCTCAGCAAAGTGTTCTTCAAGTATTCTGATGTCATCAGACTCATTGACACCTAATGACTCTCCCTTTAGAGATTTCTCAGATAGATTGAAAGCACAAATTAGAATTGGATTACAACTAACACTGAAACTTGGACTACATCAGGCCTCTGGGACTAATGGTGCGTTCACACCGAACGCGTTTGAAGCGTCAACGGTGTCAGGTTTACATATAAAGTCAATGCAGAAGGGGTAAACTAAGAAAAAAGGGAAAAGAGGAGAAAGAAGGAAAAAAAACACATCCACAAAATAACCTGACCTAAAACAAGGCCAGAAGGAAAATCATTAATCACACTATTTACATATATACAATATTCATTTTTGAAGCTTTGGTGTGAATGCACCATAACACTGGATGTATTAAGCACATCTGATATAGAAGGGAGCCAGACAGTAATTCTACTCCCACTGTCTCCCAGAAGTCCTCCGGCCACCCCGGAGGACTTCATTCAAGTCATTATAAGCAAAAGAAAACAAAAAACTAAAGCCAAACGCTCTTATATTAAAACAAATCTCAAATTAATAACCTGTCAGAAGGTTCAGCTAGCGATTATCAAACCACTTAAGTTACTTTTATTAAATTTTAGGTCTTTATCAGGAAAGTCTGTTGTAACCCACATATTTGATGCACCTGAGGCAAGCTCCCCATTTTGCGGACTTTCCCCTTTAAGAAGAACCAACACCTGCTGATTACCAGCTGTTGTTGATCAGTGTAAACTCTGAATCATCATTCAGTCACAGCTGCTCCGGGTGTTCAGCTCTTTTCTGCCAGTCTTCGGTGTTGTGAGTGTTAACCTTGTTTTAAAACTTTACCTATATTTACCTGACGGTAAAATTGATCCACCGTTTTGTCATACAACCTGCGAGAGGAAAAGACAGACTGAACCGTGTGTGACATTTTAAAGGGCAATAATTTCTTCTCAAGAAATGAAGTGCTGGTAAGCTGCACTAATTGTTTTCCCCATTTGAAACCTTAACCGTTATCTTTTACTAATATTGTTACTTACCATCAGAGATTTTCCATTCCTTTTGCTTGACTCTGGTCAGAGTGTGTATGTTGTCTCTATTCTTTGGTGAGTAATGTACTTGAATCTACAGCAATTTTAACTGCATGATTCAGTGATTCTTTGAACATTTTTCTTGTGTCCTTCTCTAGAGATCAAACAGAATAATTTTATCTTTTTTTATTCTTGTCTTGGATATTTGATTAAATCACCTATTTTCTTGAGGAAAGTGTTTTTAAAAAAGAATTTAGCTGAATAATTGGTAAATTTGGGAAACAAAGAAAATGTAATTTAAGCTTAAAGTGAGTATTACGTAATTTAAAGATGACTGTGCATATAAACTTTCCTAGAAATTCATTAAAGAATTTGAATGGTGTTTGGAAAGTTTTATTGTATTTTGATATCGTATATATGTAAATAGTGTGATTAATGATTTTCCTTCTGGCCTTGTTTTAGGTCAGGTTTTTTTGTGGATGTTTTTTTTTTTTTTTCCTTTCTCCTTTCTCCTCTTTCCACTTTTTTTTCTTAGTTTACCCCAGCATTTTTTCTTTTCTTGCTTGGATGGAGAGCTACTAGAGAACAAATCGAACCGTGAAAGGAAACTGACTGATTGTGGATTCCACAAGGAAAAGAAACCTTGTGATGGATTAATCTGAAAAATTCCAAGGACGTTTGTAATATGTTTATTTGTAAATACAAAATATTTTATTTCTTGAATTTATGTATTTTCACCTTGCAAATAATTAAACACATTTTGAGCAAAAAAACATCTCAGCCCAGTTCTTTTTGCCCATACATTTTAAAGCCACATTGTGTAAGAACTTCTATCTAGCGGTGAAACAACCAACTGCATATTACGTTCTAGCCCCACCTCCCACCCCCCCATTCTGAGCACGTTTTAACTCCTACGGTGGCCGTTTCATGATAGGGTTAACATGGCTTCCAGTAATACGACTTCGTCCAGTGTTCCTTCCATTGATGAGGTTACTTTAGAAAACATTTCATTTAGTTATATAGTCAGACGTCTGCCGCGTCGCGAGTAGACAATCTCCCTATGGCATTCGTCACGGGTCAACTGAGTGTAGTCAAAGCGCGAAAGGCGGAGCTAGAATTTCCAGGAATGTCCCTCATTGGCAAATGTATTTCAAAGATGGAAGCTCAACATGGATTCAGCCACTCGCGCGTATGTATTCTGAATAGCAGATTCTAAACTTATGTCCCCCCCAACCTTCAAACCACACTCAAGTTAATGGATAGTGCTTACCTGTGACATTCATCCCATCGGAGCGCTGGCACCAGACATGACGAGATGAGCCTCTCCATGTTCCAGTCCTCCACTTGTATTCAAAACACTGTCCCCCTGACGACACATGGTCTGGTTTTTTTAATTCCATCTGCATTTTATTTTACATCAATTCACAGATTTTGCAACATATTGCAAAAGTATTTCCTCATCTGTCTTCTTGCACATATAAACTTGATTAACTATCCAGTCTTCATACAGGTACAGCTCCAAAAATTTCACATATCATATTGATTTGTTACATATAGTGAACTCTTTCAGACCTTTATTTATTGTAATGTTGATGATTATGGCTTACAGATATTTTTTTTAAATTAAGGCTTCAGAAAATTACAACATTACAGATCAATTTAAAAAAGGATATTTTAAACAAAAGTCAGGCTTCTAAAAGGTATGTACATTTATACTCAATACATGCATGTAAAAATTCAGAAATATTTACCACACTTCAGCTTTTCAACATAAACTGTGTTTGAAGCAAATTTTTTAATTTCCGCTCTGCTATTGAGAAGTGCATTAACCAAAATATTTTAATCTGACCTGTGCACGGCCGCGCCTCCAGTTCTTGTTCAGGACACTCAAGCAGGTTTTCTGGATCCTGAGCAACTACAGCTCTGGATCGAACTTGAACTGAGCCAAAACCCAGGTCATCCCCACTTACGCAGCTTAATTGACATGGACTCCAGACAGTCCATTCTGTCAGGTAGCATTCTCCTACAAGAAGGCAAACAACCAAAGGTTTATATTTCCAGGTAAAAATAAAACACACAAATACTTAAAATTAGTTCTTTATTTTTCTAAGTCATCACAGGCATGAAAGGAGAGTTGGTTCCAAATATTGCCAAATTGTTTCCAGCAGATCTTACTATTTGCTCTGCATTTGTTTTCCTATATTGGGACAGAAACCTAATAAATGCCATAACAAAGGAATCCAATTCTGTTTATAAAGTGCCAAACCTCCCTGCTTAGCCTCAGATCTGTTGCATGTTAGAGAGCTTCTGGTTTGCTCTTAAACTTTTTGGATTGACAAACTAGAGATCTGTACTGTCTTTTTTTTACTCTATCTTTTCTTTTTTTTCACCAAAATTATATTTTTAAACTTTAAATTGAGCAAATCTAAAAGACAAAAAGAAAATTTTCTTCATAGCCTACAGTAAAAAACAAGAAGAATAGGAAGAAAAACCTACAATTGCAGTTTATTTTTGCAAATAAAAATTTGTAATTAATCCCAACTCCTTCACACACGTGTTGGGATTATCTATCTGTCTGTCTGTCTGTGTGTGTGTAATTACTTTCCATCACATCATTATTGACCAGAAGTGTAAGTACACAATCCAGGGTTCACATGTATAAAACAAGATTTGAGCAATATGTTCGAGAAATCTTGAACAGCGCATAAACTGTACATTATGTGATCAAGTTAGTCTATATTTAAACAGCTTTTTATGTAATGGTTTTCATGCTTGTATCAACTGAAGGTGACCCTAATGTCAAAAATGCATTAAAATGTTTTTTTCCCCCTGACTTTTCACAAATAAAACAGATACATAAAATTTCGAGCTGTGTTTTAAATAATCCCTTTCAGTACATAATTAGTCCGTTAAGATCAAAGCATTTACTATTTTGGAGTTGGAAAAGATCAAACAATGTTAGAAAGGGGGTAACAGCCCTTTGTAAGTAATTGGAAGCTTTGAATTATTGATTATTGAGGGATATAAGTTAGCAGCAGTGTACTATATTTTCTTACCTTGTTAAACAATCTTAATTTGTGTTTTGTGTCTTCTTTTCTAATTTGTACTTATTTATCACAAGTCATATGACATTCAAAAACATTATCACTTCTCAAAGGTTTTCCTATTATCATGCAGCCCTAATGCTGTTTTTAAAGGAGTAATCTGAACTGAGTGCAGCTTTCCTGACATTAATATAGAGTAGGGGGACCCTCAGTAAGATGAGAAATCTTTAGTTTCAGGCAGAAAAGAGTCTTGACATTTTCCATTTGAAGCCAAAAGCACTTGTTTGTCACAGGCCTGGGTTGAGCTGTACATACAGAAGATCTGTCTTTGTGGGATCCTGTTGTTTATAACTTGTTTACTTATCCCCTTGCTTTAAACCTAAAGTAAAGTGAAGGTTCCTCCCATCAAAACATAAAGGTTACGCTGAATTGTTCCAACACTTTCTGTTGTTACTGTATTTATCTATCTATTTTAAAGACATTATTTCAAGAAAAGATTAAGTCAGACTGACACAGCAACTAGACAGCCATTTGTGAGACAAACAAAAACTATTACCACAAGATCTCATACCGCTAATACAAACTCTCTTTGGAGCATTAGTTTTGTTTCAATAGCACATAAGTCATACAAGAAATGGAAGGGTATATTTTGACCCAAGCATGTTCTTTAATTCACACATATATGTGGGTTGAACTAGTTGGGATTGGTTTTGGTTTCCCTGAATAATTTCTTCATCAAAACAAGAATTTTACAAGTTCTTCGTTTTGAGCTGACCAACAGTCTCACAACAGAGTTTTGGACAAGCTGCAGACGAGCCCACCCCTTCTTATTGAAACAAGTACACAGACCACTGCAGACATAATCCTGTAGAGAAAAAAGCATAAATTAACATCTAAAATTCAGTTGTTGACACCACTGATCTAAGTTTAGAGTTTAACCACTGCTTTATGTTTGTCAGGCAGTTAATCCAAGAGAACACTTGGTGAAACTAAGGGGGCTTAAATGAACATTAAAGCTGTGTATCATATGTGAAAAGAAGATAAGAAATATCACTAATTACCGAAATTATCTGGTTTAAAGGAAAAACAAATAATAAAAGCAAATTAGGTTTCAGCACCCTGACTAACTTCCCCATAACAGCTCTGTAGATTCAGACATAATGTGGTTTGTTGACAAAATAAAAGTCCAAGCAAATGAAAACCCCCTGACGACAGATGCACATATCCCAACCAGATCTGTCAGTTTGTTTATCCGGATATTATGGTTAAATGTATCAATAATATAGTATAGTGTATATATAATGTGGTAAATCTAGGAAATTCTGTTTCAGTGGCCTTTCAAAAAAACGATCATAACTGGGCTGTAAATTTGGCTACAATTGGCCCTAAAAAAATTTTTGACATAAGTTTGCCTTGAATGTTTATGTAATGTTGGATCCAACTTAGTTCTTTTAAGCTGTATGAATTTAAAAGAGGTGTACTTTAAAAGAGGTGTATTTTAATTCTGACAATGACTGTAGTCTTCGAATGTCTTACTTACATTAAAGGTACCCTTTGGTTTTGTTCTTTTCATTTGGAATGTTATTGTCACCATCTGCATTTCATTTGACCTCTGTTGGCTGCCTTGAGGACTATCTGTTATTTATCATTGGTTTTAACCCACTATTCTCATCCTTGTCCTCACCTGCTGAATATTTCTGACATTTACATCCTTGGTTTACTTCTGAATAGTGTTATTCATGATTATCTGGCCTTTTGGTAGCTTTATAGATCTGGTTGTTTTCTATGTAATATTTTCTTTAATCATATGTTCATGAATCTATATATCTGAAAGTAAGGAAAATACTTCAGTTTCGATATGGGCAAACATGAATTAATATATAGATTTTTTTATTTGCATTAATTTAATTTATATGCCAGAGCTAAAATAGACACATTGGTACTTCAAGTACTTTTTTTTATTTAGTTGTAAATTAAAAATAATGCTGTAATATCAGTGTACAAAGAGTTGTTAGGATCAGTTTGTGGTTATCTCACCTGGACATGGTACAGTACAAGGCTCTTGCAGTATAATTTGTCTTTCTCCATTCACTGAAACTACCACATCTCCGCATAGCTCATCATCAACCACACTGCTGTCCTGCAGACCAGAACCATCGGACACAAAGCAAGACACATTCCTGAAGCGCATGCCTTCCCCACACCTCGCCCCCTGATGAAAGACAGAACAGAGAAACTGCTTACAGAAGTTAAAAGCACACCTTCCCATTTTCCAACTTCAGCAGCTAATTTAATCCTAAACAACTAGCTGTTAGTATTCAATTCAATGAGAATATGTGAAGAAGTGTTTTGTTCTAATTAAAGGAGCAAAGAAAAAGCAGCCTGGAAGAGAGGACAAACTAAACCTGTTTATGATTAATCATTGAAACAAGATAAGGAATTTGAAAAAGTCAATGATCCATAAATGTTATATTAATTCAGAATTACCCTGGAGTGCCTGTGACCCAATCCTTCATGTCTTCCAAATGTGCTGAACACTGTTAATCCTTTTGTTGAGATTAGTTCATTTCAGATACATTTGACTACTGCAAAAGTGACTCAAATCTACAGAAAATTAGGCTCCTATCTTAAAATGTCTATTCTACTAGTCTGTAGATGCCCATCTAAGGAATCCATTCCTTGCCAATCACTGAAGATGAGGATATCAATGAGGCAGAAAAAGATTGTGTCTTACATTGTACAGTGACTCAGAAAGAAAATGCACATCTCTTGAGCTTTTCACATTTTGTCACATTAAAATTCTAAACCCTATTGTATTTTATTTGGGTTATATGTTATAGAATATAGAATATAGACCAACACAACGGGTCAGCAAAATTATGCAGTCCGAAAGGATGGTGTGTGTTTGTATTGAACCCCAATTTATCCCTAAATACTAAGTAAAATCCTGTGTAACAAATTGCCTTTAGAGATAACTTACTCCTTAAACAGCTTGTAATTGGAGAAGATTAAAGACAGCTGGGGTGCAGGAATCTGTTGATAGCTCAAGTCTTAGGCAATTGTTAGTTATGATTTATCAAAAAATAAAATCTAAATGGTAAATGGCCTGAATTTATATAGCACTTTTTCAGTCAAAAGAACACAAAGCACTTTACATTACATTCAGTCATTCACACAGTCACGCACACATTCACATGCTGGTGGTGGTGAACTACACAGGAGCCACACCTGCCCTCGGAGACGCTGAGAAGCTAGGCTGCCATCCACACAGGTGCCACCGGCCCCTCTGACCACCGTCCAGCAGGCAAGGAGGGTGAAGCCCAAGGACACAATGACGAGACAGATGGAGCAGGGGTTTGAACTCGCAACCCACCGGTTATGGGTCAAACTCCTACCACCTCCTACCCCTACAGTTGTCCCAAATATTGTCCAATATTGTGCTTTATTCTTTAAATTGAGATACCTTCTTATACTCACTTCACTTGTTACTCTAAAATATTATTTAGACTTTACTTACATTATTGTAATATTATATGTTGGAGCAAATATCCAACCTACTTAACAAAACTAGAAACTCTTCAAAAGAAAGTAATTTGTGCAATTACATGGTCCCAATATAATTATCCAACTAAACCTCTCTAATCAGTCTTCTCAGGCCTATAGAGTATAATTATCTTCAGAATACATCAGCAATGTACCAGGTTGTCTGTAAGATCAATTGGTAATTGTGTGATCTTATTTCAATCTTTCTGACTACACATACTTAGCCCCCCAAAAAAATAAATATAAAATTCCAGGGGGGGGGGGTTGGGGGTGTTAAAAGGTCCAAGCTCTAGTATCTTATTTTTTTACTTTCTTTAATGTAGAAACTAGTCTTACATCAGTTTATTTTGTTTTTTTCTGTCTCCGCTCTGTCCACTCAAACCCCCAGACAGTAATGGCAGATGACCACTCGTACTGAGCCAGGTTCTGCTGGAGGTTTCTTTTTGTTGAAGGGGAGTTTTTACTCTCCACTGTCACTACATGCTTGCTCAGTATGATTGAATTGAAATGACTTTTCTTGTAAAGTGCCTTGAGGGCTAATTTGACCCCAAGGCATATTTAGCCTCATTTACACTGAGCAGAACGGTGCGGTGTGGTTCGGTCCAGTCCACTATTGCGTAATTCTGACTATTCATTGGAGCGTTTCCACTGCCTACTGAACTCTCCTTGAGCAGGCGGGGTTTACCCTGGAAGCTTGCGTGGCGTCACGTTGGAGGGATGAGGAAGTGGGTGAGACGCGAAAAACACAGAAGAAGAGGAGAAAGAAACAACGACATTGGAATCCATCCAGCAGCTCATTGTTGTCTTTCTTGCTTTTTTTTTTTTTTTTTTCTTTACACAAAAACCGCTGTGTTTAATAAAAGGGTCCGTGCGGAACAGAGAACCGGTATGTAAAGTTGTCGTGGGGGTGACGTTTAAACTTCCTGCAGTGTTTATGAATTCACCCAATCAAAGGGCTGTGTTATGTGATGCCAGTAGCTCCACCCACACACCCGACCATTGTCCTGTGGACCTACACCTGAAGGGGACCATTAATGGATCAGTATGGGCCTGCTGTATGGGCCGCTTTTACAATGGAAACAGACAAAAAGCCGGACCAGATTGCTCAGTAGAACAAGGAATTTGCCTCCAAAAATGGTTTACATACAGTTGTTGACCAAGTTTTTATGCCAGAAACTTTGTTTATTTATTTGATACATAAATAGCCCTTTGATAATGAAGCTCTAGTGACATAATCCGTCCAAAACCTTATTTAGAATAAATGTTTCTAGAAATAATGGCCGCAAGTGGATGAACCCTATTGGTGTTTGGTGATGACATTACCTTTTCTCTAGCGCCACCATCAGGTCAAACTTTCAGTTTTAGATTAATTGTATCTTCATAATCTTTCATCCAATGTTTTTCACATTTTTAGTGCACATCCATGCCTTTTAGAATGAATCCTGTTGAACTTTGTGACACCAGGTCTGGCATTTAGTGACACTAGGTCTAGTGTCACAAAAATCATGTTGTGATGTTGACATCACTTTTACTCACCCCTCTTTTGTTATCCAGGGTTGTGACCAGCAATGGCAGGGTTGAATAGTTTTTTTTTGCTTGTTTATTTTGAAGAAGGGTACATATTTGAAAGTCAACCATTTGTGAAACAGCAAATAGCAAAGAGTCAAACAGTCAGAACATGGAACAGTTCTAGTCAGTCAGGTTTTTTGTCTGCACCACTGTAAACAGGATGTGCATGCTCCTTGAAGACATATTTCTTGCATTGTGCACAGGGCATGCTAGTCTTAGAATCATTCCTGGTTGGACAAACCTGGCACCTGCCTGTGGTTTGTACCATTGGAGAAGTTGGGCTGTTTGTCTTTGTCTGTATGTCCCTCACGATAGCTGAGCTGCTGCTGATGCTCTCGGAAGGAACCCTCTCCCTTAGCAGATCTCAGACCACAGAGGAACACCAAAGCATACAAAATGTGCACAGCTCATTGAAAAAACATTATAAAGATTAATCAGTTGTCCCATTCAAATTAGGAAAAGTAATGAAAATAGTTATTTTACCACAATTTATTTTAATGATAAACACTGAATAGGGTCAAATTGACCCCAAGGATGATAGGAGGGTTAATATGATTGATATGATTCCTGCATTACTTCATTGTAAATAAGGCCCCCTTATTTAATAATTATAATTATAAGCCTGCAATGGACTGGCGAACCGTCCTGGGTGTAACCCGCCTCCCACCCCGTGGCTCCCCCCCCCCCCCCCAACCAACACCCACCCCACCAACACCTTCAACTTCCTTTTTTGTGTTCTAGCGCCTGGAGTTAGTCATATATATTTGGGTGTTTCAAGCAAAACCTCCAACGCCGACTCTCAAATTCAAATTCTGACCTAACTTGATGCAGATAGATGAGAAGTCCCTTACCTCTGACTTGCAGTCTGACCAGGCCTTGTATCGCCAGCTGTAGCAAGGCTTCACTAGACAAGGCTTCCATTGTTTCATCTGGGATGGGCATGGCCTCCCATCACCTTGAGGGGCCTGAATTACAGTTCGTGTCCTCCATAGTTTACCTGAAGGAGCGTATTTAAAAAGAGAAAAACAAGGATGTTATTAGAGTAGTGAATCTGTGTCTATTTTAAGGTCATGAAGTCAGGTCAGACAGTCATCTGAAAAAAATGTGAATATAAGACAGGATAAAAACACTAGAATAACAGATGCTTATAAAGGGTTAGTGACACTTAGTAAATAATTATTAATAAACTAGCTTAGATAGAACTTTAGATAAAGTTATACAAAAGAAGAAAACATTTATTTAATTTTACACAACATACCAGAATAAAGCTGCTATCTATTCATTAACTATAAATAAATCAAACAGGGATGGTGTCCTAAATAATGATATACTCTCAATATGTAACCAAATACCAGAATTGTTATTTTTTTTACAAAGTAACTAGCTGTTTGCTTTAAAGAAGTCCAGAGTTGATCAGGAGTTTTGTTTTTTCAGACGTTGGTTCCTCTGTTGTCTTGAGAAAAGATAGCATTTTTTTGGGCCGGTATTCTTTATGGTTTTTGGTGTTGTGAAGTTAGGAGGATTTTTGCTGTTAATTTTAATTTTTTTGATAATTGTTATGGTGACAACAAGGTGGTAACCCTGACAACAAGGTGGTTTACAGCCAGGAGCAGCTGATTAACATTGCAAAAGCTGAAATAATACCTCAATTGAAGCCATAAATCACTAATGAGTTGAGGAGGAGATGGATGCAAAGCAGGAGCAAAAAGGAGAGAGAGAAGAAAAAGTTCAAACCATCTCTTCCATTGATCATAATGGGCAATGTGAGATCACTAGCTAATAAGACGGATGCCCTTAGCCCTTAGAAGGACTTAGCCAGAGAATCGGGAATGCAGTGTCATGTGTTTTACTGAGACGTGGCTGTAGGATCATATCCGTGACTCCAATGTCTCTGCCAGGCTTCCTGACTGTATGAGCAGACAGAAATATGAAGATGAACAGGAAAAGAAAAGGAGGTGAAGTAGCAGTGCTTGTTAACAACAGATGGTGTCATCCAGGACATGTTACTGTTAAGTGTCGTTATTTTGGCAACCGTTTACATTCCACCTTCAGCTGTTGTCGACAGTATTATGTGACGTCATCAGTTCCATTGTTGCTAAGCTACAGAGAACAGACCACAATGCATTTGTCGCAATATCTGGTGATTTTAATCATGCCTTGCTCTCTTCTGCACTTCCAACATTTCAACAGTTTGTCAGCTGCTCTACAAGAGAACAAAAACGTTAGATTTGTTTCATGCAAATGTAAAGGATTCAAACATGTCCAAAGCAAGACCTCCTCTGGGACAATCAGATCAGTGTTATTTTTCTCTGCTCAGAATATAAACAAAGTCATCAGAGGCAACCTGTGACAATAAGAACTGTTGGAAAATGGTAACAGGAAGCTGAATATCCCCTGAAGAGTTGTTTTGAGGCGACAAACTGAATGCCTATTTGCCAAGCACATGGAGAGGACATTGATGCCATGACTTTGTGTGTGACTGACTATATAAACTTCTGTGTGGACAACATCATCCCCACCACAGCAGTGAGAGGCTTCCCTAATAACAAATCCTGGATCACCAGTGACTTGAAGGAACTGTTAAACAAGAAAAAAAGAGCCTTCAGGGAGGGAGACAGAGAATTATTGAGAAGTATACAGAAGCAACTTAAAGTCAAGATCAGATTCAGCAAGGAGGCATACAGGAAGAGGCTGAATATATATATATATACATACTTATTTTTCTCTAAGAACTGGTGGACATATCTGTTTGTATCACATGTGAGGAGGCTCCAGAATTAACCATCTAAAAAGACAGACAAGGAACCAGAAATCACTGGGCTCAGAATTTGACAGATCTCTGTCTCCACAATACCCAACATGCTCATTAAAATGTCTGATCCAGCTGTAATACCGTTCTTCGTCTCAAGCAAAGCAAGCCATCATCATCGTTATTTACAGCGGGACATAAACACCACTGCTGCCTCCCCCACTTAGCAATGTATATTCCCCGTTAGCGGTGTTTTGACCACCCCTGCTACCCCCACCACGTCTTTTCCTCCCACGCCGGACACGGTGAAGTAAAGCACTGGACCCAGCATGTGGACTGTCATGGCGAACGGGACTCGCTGTCGCTACGGATAGAAGGCACCTTACTTTCTTTCTCACTGGACGATTGAACATCTTGATCAGAGGGTGAATATTTGTCTTCAGAATCTGAGTCAGCCATTACTTGATGAAGTACATCTGCAGTGAACAGACCTCTCATCATCGTAAGTTGTATCTATCTTAAACTCGCTCACTATATGGTCCGACTACAACCACTACTCCCTCGTCTTCTTGACCAGAGGGCGGGTTTCTGCAAAGAGGCATACAGGAAGAGGCTATATATATATATATACTTATGAGGCGGGTCTATTTACTGCAAAACTTTCCATGGTAACACCCCAACAAATGTTGCTTATATTGAAGTTACAGATGTCTACCATCTCCTGTTGTAAAGTTGTAATTACATGAAGGATCATATCCGCAGCTGTGGCTTGTTAAAGTCAGCAAAGTTGCTTGTATCAATTTTGCAATTTTGTCACTTAAAAGTTTAAAGACTAAATGAAAATATTTGCATAATTCCTTAATATGTACAACTTTTATTTACTATGGCTGTATTCTGCATTTCAAACAATACAATCATCTCACTTTTTTTCAATATAAAAACAACTACAAAACCATACACAACAATCAGGGAAGCATTAGTACACCCAAAGGATAAGATAAGATCCCATGCAAACTTTGCAAAAAGACATATATTGGAAAAACAGGACGACCATTTTAAATACAACAGATGGAACATAAAAAAAGAATGTCGGAAAAACAAACCAACCAGACACTTACAAGAGTCACAAAACAAGAAGCAGACAACACAATGAAGAAATCAGCAATAACAGATCAAGAGAAATCAACCGGATCAACGGTGCAAGAGAAAATCATATAATGGACTGAGATAACTCAAAAATCATAAAAAACAGAACACAAAAGATGCAAATGATGGTATAAGGAAGCTGTTGAAATAAGGAGATGCACACCGTTAAGCCTGAACAGAGATGATGGATTTCACACACTGGATCATGTTTGGAATGCGGTGCTCAAGAAGGACGCGGAACGCATATAAACAGCTGAAGAAGAAGCCATAATAACAGCTGTGGCAGGTCCGATCACCCGTTCACACTGCCCAAAACGTGAACGCCCAGAACGGCAAGATTACACGTTAAGAAAGTTGAGGCTGTCAGAGGGCAGTCAGATAATAATAATAATGGCTTGCATTTATATAGCGCTTTTCAAGACTCTCAAAGCGCTTTACAACTCCATTATTCATTCACTCTCACATTCATACACTGGTGGAAGCAAGCTATGAATATAGCCACAGCTGCCCCGGGGCAGACTGACAGAAGTGAGGCTGCCATATCGCGTCATCGGCCCTTCTGGCCAACACCAGTAGGCAAGGTAGGTGAAGTGTCTTGCCCAAGGACACAACGACATGTAGCAGGTGGAAGCTGGAACCGAACCCAGAGTTTCTGGGTTGCAGGCTGACAACTCTACCACTGTGTGCTTTGGCTGCGACAATTTTGGAAATGTTTGCTGCTTTCCAAACTTCAAAGCGGCAAAAGCCAGCAATGCAGAAGCTGAGTTAGCTGAACTTTCGGCGACGTCCCCTTAGCGTCAACCAATCAGAAATCACTGTAGTGACGTCACTACACATTTCTTGAATGGAGCGGCAGCACCTCATCCATACGCAGCTACTGGAGCAAATGGTTAAACTCTCCAAACTCAGAACGCCTCTCAAGAATGGGGTGTATCCACAAACGGTGCTGAGGCGCCCGACGACGACATTGTCTAGCTTTATTTAGCAAATAAAGCCAAGCCACTCTCTTGACATGATCCGCCATTGTTTAAAACATCCGGCAACAGAGGAAGCCCCACCCATGTGATCTTTTTTTGCTCAGCAAGTGGTGGGCCTTGCAAGCTTCAGGCTAAAAAATCTATAGGCTTCAAACTAGTCACTTTGTGAGCGTTGTTGACGGCGACAAAGCGTGCTGTGTGAACCCAGCATCAGGAAGGCATCAGCTTAAAGCCAAAAAACGTTCAGCAAAGTAAAAACAACTTTGCTACTCTGTGTGTAATATAAGAATCACTTACATGAAATCATCTCACTATTAATCTACAATCCTTGTTTCTTAGCTCCAGTATCTCTACAGAGAAAGATTAGCACTTACATATGGTGAGATTGGTTTTAATTATATATTTGAAAGTCAGACTCAGATACTTTTGTATAGACAAACATACCTGCCAAGCCACAGGTGTGTGTACACTCCGACCATGCTGACCATTCAGACAGCTGACAGTTGACAGGACACTCCACTACACAGGAAGCATTCATCTGCCACTTCCTCTCTAAACCCAGCTGCAACAAAACATCACTGGGTTTCATTAACTCTTAAAAACAAATGGTCTGAAAACAAAGTTTGGCATCACAAATCTTACCTCTTTACAAAAGCTGAGGTCAACAGATTTTCCATCACTGCGCACACAGTCAAGCAAGCGGGTTTTGAGGCCATATCCACAAACTGCTCTGTCACTGAGCTGACAGGTGCTCCAGTCTGAAAGGTCACATGGGATTAATAAAATATTAGCATAATCCCTAACAGAGTTGACCAGGCTGTTTGTCCATCTCACCTGTGATGTTGTATGAGTAGTGAAAGCAGTTGCTGTTGATTTTACATGGTTCCGTCTCTTTTGTAGGCGGACATTTCTTCTCTTTTCCTGGCTTTCGGAGTGGGAAAGCAACCCTGACCCGTATGCTGTTCTCACTGCAGGGCTGTAGGCAGAGGAAAGAATCCTGGATGTTAAATACATGATGCACATCTACAAAAAAAAATCCCCCCTTTTGTAATGTAGGGTCAATGGTTGACAAGCTTTCACTTTATTTGAATTATTGTCCTCATTTGGTAATAAATAAGAGCATAAGCCACCTAGTTATCAAACAGGAATCCAGTTTGAAAGAAAGATGTAGGATGAACACCTTTTGACCTCCTCTAATCACCTTTTCTACTGTTTACACATAGAGCAAAAAAAGAAACATTATTTTGTCTCCTTGCAGGTTGCATAGATTTAACAAAGTATTCAAAATAATGGATTAGACAAACAATAACACCTCAAATGAAACTTTAATGCAATAAGATAATTTTCAGTTTATAATCAGAGGGATTGCACAAAATAGTTTTAATGGTAACAGCATTTAAACAACATTTAATTACTTATGCAAAAAGCATAACGAATATGATTTTTTTTTACATATATGTTTAGGTCTTTGGCCTTTCTCTGACAAGACACTGGCCCTAAAACCTATCTCTGTTTTGTCCTAGTAAAAACTCTAGACAGAAGATGCATGATTTACAGTAAGAACCTCCAAATGAACCTCTAATAATCTTGCATTCTCCTCTGGAGGCGTGGGTTCAAAACCCGCTTCTGACAAAGACCCTTTGCTTTTTGGTACAGACTGTATGATCCGAGTTGGTGTTTTAGTGCTTTTCTGTACTTTTGCTTGTACTTAAGGCAGTTGAGGAGGATGCTCATTTGCCTGGTGATAACAGTGATTCTGGCGTTTCAGTTATCACAGGTAAGATCTGAAATGTTGGCAGTAGTTACAGTGAAAATAGAACTTTTCTGAATTCTCAATCAAGCTTGCGAGTGGTATTCACCCATTAATGGATAATCAATGCAAAGGCACCTGTCAAGCAGCCGTGCAACATTAGGATGGCCAAGCAGTCCAAGGCTAAAGGGCGGTTCAGGTTGCAGTCTCCCATTGAGGGGTAGGTTTGAATCTCACTTCTGACATGCCTGTTTGCATTTAAACAGATTGTAGAAGTTATCCAATTTGATAAATGCACACTGTGCTTGAGATCATATTTCTGCCACAAGATATTTGGAAAGTTTTCATTTGGTTGAATAAAGACAGAACAAGAGTCTCTGGTCAGATCTCACAGCAACATCCTTTGGACATATGTCAGAGACCTTGCTACATGTAAGGGTTCTGGTTACTCTGGAATTTACTTAACTAAAAAAGGGTATCTAGTAGGGATGTGTATTGGTAAAAATCTGAGTAAGACATCCATCCATTCATCGATTTTCTGTATCCATCATTCCTATGCAGGGTTGCTGGGGGCCGGTGCCTATCTCTAGCTGTGATGGGGCGAGAGGCAGGGTACACCCTGGACAGGTCGCCAGTCCATCACAGGGCAACTTAATTAATTAATTACTAAATTACTTAATTTTCCTCTGGGATCAATAAAGTATTTTTTTAATTGAACACAGAGACACACAGGACAAACAATCTAAGGGCAATTTTAGAGAAACCATTTCACCAAACAGTCATGTTTTTGGGCTGTGGGAGGAAGAGTACCCGGAGAGAACCCACACATGCACAGGGAGAACATGCAAACTCCATGCAGAAAGTCCACAGGCTGGGATTTGAACCCAGGACCTTCTTCCAGCAAGGCAACAGTGCTACCAACTGCGCCACCATTCTAAACACTCCAACCTGTTTCATGCTTTAACACATCCAGTTTAATTACTAGATCTAGTTGATCCACTGGAACAAAGAAGGTAAAAACAGCCACAAATAACCAGTCATAGTTTTAATTTTACTACAAAAATTGCTGTCATCATTAATGGTTCTTTTCAAATCCTAAAAAATAAATACCTCAAAAAAAGACAAAGACAAAAAACGAGACCTTGCTTTTGAATATCGATACAATATTGGGAAATAAAATATAGCAATATATCGGTGTATTGATATTTTCTTACATCCCTAGTGTCTAGTATCGGAAGCTCAGGGTAATTTCACCGGACTTTCCTCTATTGGTGTAAATCTGTTGGCTCACCCCTCTCAGCCGTTGTGTGATCATACAAAACTGGTCCTTTAAGGAGTCAGATAAGATGTACGCATATCACAACAGATTCAACATTGAGTAGCGTCAGTGATCAGTGCCAAAAGGCACCCACAGCAGTAGAGAATAACAAGAGATTGACATTGAAGAAGGTGAGATGGTTGCTGTGTTTCTGTTTGCTGTTGTTATAAACTACTACAATCTACTACTACTACACAGACATGCGATGTCAGGATAGCCGAGCGGTCTAAGGTGCTGTGTTAAGGCATATTTTCTAGCTGGACACAGTCCTTGTGAAAACTTCCTGCTCTCTGAGCTGTGGGGTTACATGTGTCAGGAAAGAACCAGATAACTAAATTAATGTGCACTTTTAAAAGCATTTTTTTTATATTTATGTTTTTCAAATGCCTTCTTCATCAGCAGTGTAAAGATTGGCCAGTAGAAACTCATTGGATTACAGAAACTATGGATCATAGCTCCCAGAGCTTTAGTTTACTTAACTCATTACATTCCACGAAACCTTGGGATATGGAGGTTCATTTTCATGAAATATTTGTGGTAAGATTATATTATTAACACTATGTTCTTTATAAGCAATGGGAAAGGAGTCTGACCATTTTATTGCCTTGCAACACAGCAAGGCAATAAAATATATCAGAAACAAACTGGCAATTTCATCTGTCTGGAAGACTACAGAGACAGACATACAGAAAGTTATAGAAATAATTATAGGATTCTCAATTTAACCATTTTGCATAATATGTTATCTTCTAAATTAACATAACTCTGTAATTACAAAAATGTAAAACTAGTGAAAGTTCGGTCATTGCTTACTTTCTCTAAATGATTATGCTTAAAGGACAAAATAGCTGTGAGAGTAAAACATATGTCATTCTTACCAGTGGACACGCACTCCAAGCTCCCCAGTCTGACAGCACGCAGTCCTCAGGGCAGGGCAGATGGCTGTTACGGGCCCCTAAAGGCATCTCTTCCGGGTCACAGAGGTAGTCCTCCACTGGCTCAGATGGTCCATCTATTGTGTTGAGCATACACCTGTTCACAGAAAGATTAAAACCATATGCAATGATGCAAAGGTGCTTATCTCCAGTGGTCATTCTGAGAGAGGTGGTGTACACACTGGACAGGTCTCCAGTCCATCATAAGGGCAATACAGAGACAAAAAAAAGAGACAAACTGGCAATTTCATCTGTCTAAAACACTACAGAGACAGACATACAGGAAGTTATAGAAATAATTACAGGATTCTCAATTTAACTGTTTAACTGAGAATCACACAGGACATACAACCATACACACACACCATCAAACCTAAGGACAATTTAGAAAGACAAAACAGTAATGTTTTTAATTGTGGGAGGGAGCTAGAGTACCCCGGAGAGAACCCATGCATGCACAGTGAGAACATGCAAACTCCATGCTGGGATTCAATTGCAGGACCTTCTTGCTGCAAGGCAACAGTGCTACCAACTGCACAGTTGTTAAAATTGATAACAAATTAATAATAAATATATCATAATATGCTTTAGGAGCAGTCAATCTAATCAAGAAAAACAATCTTAAAAACATACCTTCTGTGTGTGACACATTTGGGATCATCTCACCTGATTTTTCGGGTCTGCACCCCTTCACCACAGTTGCTCTTCAGGTCCACACTCCTGACTTTCCATACACTCCAAGGTTCTGCCACCCAAACATACTGTCCACAGTCGCTGACGCAGGGCACCACCTCATACACCTGACATCCACACAAACACCACAGTTACTTGGCTTAACTCTAGCTTTTTCATGTACCATATTCTGAGTAGAAACACATGAACAGATACAGTATGTTGCAAAATTCATTACATCATTCATTTGGCAATTTGCAAACAGTTAAACATGAAATCAACTTTTAAGTATTAAACATATTCTAAAAAGTCAAAAAGAATAAATAAATTAAAAATGTACTCACTTGAGCCTGTAGATAAAATCCATTAGGCACAGGGGAAAAAAAGACAAAAATTCCAAATGAGATAATTGTTCTAAACAATTAAATTTGATATTTGACTAAAATAAGAACCCCACAGTTCACCTGGTTAACATGGTCCAGTTTAGGACAAGGTCTTCCACCATTGTACGGCTTTTCTCTGAGCCACTTAGAGCGAACTTTGACGCCACTGCCACATGACTTGCTGCAGCGTGACCAGTTGGACCATTCACTCAATTTGCAGTCAGATGGACAGGGGATGATGCAAGCCTCCTCAATATACCCTTTAACCAGTCACATAAAATGTGTTAGAAGGCAGCCTCGCTCCTTTGCAGAACAGCATGACAGGACTGTTAAAATCATGGAATTAACATGGAAATATACATTGTTTTAAAAACTGGAAAATAATCAGGTACAATATAAACATAAGCCTTTTTGCTTTGTTCAGACTCGTGAGTTCTGTTCTGGAAGCAGACCAAGAGGAAGACCCATGTCAGGAGAGACTAGGAAAAGCTTGGGATTCCCCCAGAGGAGCTGGCCCAAGTGGCTGGGGAGAGGGAAGTCTGGGCTTCTATGCTTAGGCTGCTGCCTCTGCAACCCAACCCCAGATTAAGCCAAAGATAGTGGATAAATGTGTTGGAATCCATTTTCCTCAAATGAACTGAACAGACTTCATTTCCCAGCATTCCTAGCTGTGAACCCAACACATTCCCACTGGTCCTTGGCCAACAATGACATTGTGAAGTTTATAAAAGGGGCAGCAATGAACGCCATCTTTGTTTTTACACGCTGCTCGATCGGCGGGAAGAGGACGCTCTCCACTGGTGATTTCTCTGTATTTCTAACCTGTTGGACGGGAAAGAAATCCCCTTAAACATTCAAAGTGCCGCTATCCAGCGATACAGCTGTTGAAAGTGCATTCAAGAAGCTTACTGGCAGCAGAACTGTTCCCAAGACAGTTCTTTAGGATTGGCTCTGGCCATCTACGACATTGATCCGCAGCCTTCGGGCCCGCAACTAAAACCGTGATTCCGCAGACTTCAATGATGCACACTGTTCTTTTCTCTCTCGTTTGCTCAACTTTGACGCATTTTACTCCACTGGGTGTGGACTTGACCTCCCTCAACGCAAAGTAGGACAGAACCGGTCAATTTATTCTAATCTTGTGTCTGGGGAGATAAATAGCGAAAATATAGGTCAGAATGAGTTAGACCTTGTACATTGTTGGTTGAAGTGTTTTTAAGTGCTGAAACTGTTTGCTCATGATCATTGTCGAAAGCATGATTTTGTGTTTTATTTGCTGTGAGTTTTCAACAGTTTTTTATCCAGAGCGAATCCCATTCTCATCCTCTCTTTTATCTCTCTCTCTCACACACACACTATGATTATATTTTGTGCAGCATTTCAGGTTCTGTGCGGCCCGCGCTGGCTAGGCCAGTTAGCCAAAAGCTAACTCCATTGTTCTTTGCTCTGTTTTAAAGCTGTGGTTTACCCACGAGGAGGAACTATCACATGCCCTGCTACTCAGTTCCATTGTTAGTCCACACTAACTCCGTTGTGGTTTGTACCCCACATGCCCTATCTTTTGTTTGAGCCCCCTGGAGCGAGGGATTAACCCACTTCCTGGGGACTAGACCCCATTTAGCATCCACATCTGCGCATGCCTTGGCTTCTACCTACGGGAAGAAACCAACGCATGACTTCACCCCTCCCATATATGATAACTGGTGTTTGGAAGCACTTCCTTGATGCTTATTGTTTGTTCTATCCACATATTATCAATTTTCCAAGATTGGTAGTAGTTAGTTTGCATGCTCTAGAACAGATGGGTATTATTTAGGAAATGCTTTGGCTGAGAGGTTGATCTATTTTCTTAATAAATTCCCCTTAGCTTAAAGAGAGGTTTTCTGATTACTTGGCGTATGCGCAACATTATTGTCCATGGCGTTTTGAATTTATACATTTCAAAAGAGACTGGGTGTCTGGGATTATGAATGCTTCTCGTGTAGAAGCTGGTGCCCTGAATTTTACTTAATAGATTAAAAACTTGAACTTCATCAATAATTATATTAATATTAAATTATTGATTATATTAATTGATGGTTATGTGAACCAGACAAAAATGGCTCACTCTGTCACCAACAAATGAATGGATGGATAGGAACGCTTTAATCCTCTTAACCTACAGCTGGTTGAGAACAAATTATGCTGGTTTTGCTAAACAGCATTTTATTAACTAGCACTGCCTTATCTACTGACTATAACCATCAACACCTATCGTTGAATAGAATTTGACTTTATGTTTTTGGTCTGAAGTGCTTTAGAACAAACTGGATTGAATGGAAAGCGTTTGGATTATAATTCACACTGTATACAATAAGAGCCAGTTTCCACTGCAGTGCTTTGAGATGGCATTTGTTGAGAATTGTTTTAATGTAAACACACTCTGAACAGTTAAGTTAAACTTAGTTGTGCTTCTGAAATGAAGGTATAAGGGACACACTTGTTAGTAATAAATGTAATGTTGAGTTGCATCAATATTGAAGTTGATAATGAAGAAATTTACTTTCTGTTTCTTCTCTTACGGAAAAAAAAACATGGATTTTACTTGGGCAAAATCACATAAAAAATCTTTGACCCATGTGATAACACGTTAGAAAACATGTGAGATGTGTGAAAGACATGTGACTGCCTGTTTTTTGCACACAGTTTCTGTGTGAATTTGTAAAATTTTTATGGGAACAAACTGTGAAACCCATGGACATTCACATGTGAATCTCATGGGATAACATGCAAACCGCATGTGAAACATGTTATTTTCCATATAAAACCTACATCTGTGAAACCCATGTGGAATTACATGTGAAGCCCATGTGAAGCCTATGTGATTACTTGTGAAAAATATGTGAAGTCCATGTGTGCTACACATGTGGTTTACCCAGGTACCACATGGGATAAAATGTTATCCCATGTGAAGAACATGATCAACCCATGTTACTTTCCTGTAAGGGTTACAATGATACAGGACAGATTCACACTTGCTACAAAATTCTTTTACCACTGCTACACCAATGCACTTGTGTGGAACATGTAGCCAAAATTAGAATGAATTAATTTAATAGTTTTTACACAATCCATACATAGAATGTGTTTAAAACATGGCATAGACCAGATCATTTTTATGTTAAAAATCTAGGCCTTCAATTATCAACCGTACTTACAGTACGCACAGATTCAATTTGATTCAATTTAGTTTGTTCATTGGTGGGCCGATGGAAATTGTCCTTTTTTGTGGGCCGATAGTTTTTCTAAATGTATTTTTATTTAGTAATAGTATTTAGTATTTTGGTAATAGTATAAATGAAAGGTGGTGGATTGGCCAATTGGTCATGATCGAGTCAGGGCTGGACCAGTTACAGCCGAGTAGGTTGTTATGATCAGTATTTATTACATTGTGCTACCACAAGGTGTCCCTGTTGGATACAGTTAGGATGATGTCTATGCAGAATGACAGCAGAAGAAAAATATATACATGTGTTCGGAGTGAGCTGCATGGCTACCTGTGCTACATTAAAATAAAAATCATCTTGTTCAACTGTCAGCCTCCTACATGATTGCCAACACGAACACAACATGGTACCAGGAGTAAACAAGTAAGTTGAGTGAACTCTGACCACGTCAAGATGGATTTGAAACCGCCGGACAACCTGAAACTGTTGGGCAACGTTTCTGAAAATGTGCGTGTTTTCAAGCAACAGTTCAACCTGTATATCGTGGCTATGGGAGTGGAATCAAAGCCAGACACGAGAAAGATTGCTCTTCTGCTAACCTTAGTAGGGCCACAGGCCATAGAAGTGTACAATACGTTCGTGTTTGATAGAGATGAAGACTGGGAGAAGTTGGACGTTGTGCTCGCTAAATTTGATGGTCACTGCAGAGATACATGTTTAGGTGCGGAATGCAGCTTCAGAATGAGACTTGCGTTTGAAATCACAGTCTTGCAGTTTTTGGACTTTAAAGGACTCGATGATCAGAGACCAGATTGTTTGTGGAGTTGAAGACAAAAAGAGAGAGACTTCTCTGCGAGTCCGATTTGACTCTAGATATGGCTATTAAAATATGCCAAGCGAGCAAATTCTCCCGAAGGCATCTGACAACCTTCGGTGAGATGTCAGGTGCCAGTGCCACGCCGTCCATGAGTGAAGGAGCAGCAATCGGCGCAGTGTTGCCAACTGTCTCCAACAGAAAGTAGCTGAAGTTGTCCCAGAAAGTCGCTAGATGTTGCCAGATGACATTATACTCTAATTTGCATAATGATTATGTCATCACGTGATGACAAATGAAACAGAAAGGATTAAATAACTATATTTAGATTAGGATTTGGTCATACAGGGTTAAACAATACATTATTTAAACTGGGGAAACATGCTGCAGGGAAATGTGATTTATGTCTTCAAGAAGAGACTGTGGAGCATGTTATATTATTTTGCTTGGAGTATACTGTTGGGAAAACTGGTACAAAATTTACAAGATATCAAATTGCAACTGGACATCAAAGACATTTTAAACAAAATTTTAAGTTCTGGAAAAAAAATACATTTGCTGAGATATCTCAAGAAGACGAAATTAATAGAGAGAATACTTTGTAAAAATAAGTAGGGCATATGTTAGCATGCATCAAACATTTTTTGCCAACCGCCATTAAACAGAAGTTTAGTGCTTATGATATTATTTTCAATGTTTTTTTTGTCATAACTTTTAAATCTCCTACGTTTTTGAACTCACCTTACATTTCTAACGTTCCTTGAATGCACCACAGGTGTGCGATGCAGGTAGTACAGACAAGCTTCTGCCTTAATTCCCATTGAAAGATCAGTCTTATATGCATGCAGTTTTTTTATTTATTTTTGAATTAACATTAACCACGAAACAACTTTGTTTGTGAGTGGATGAAATGAACCAAAAAAGGGTTTATGATTGGTCAGTCGACAATAGTCTGATCATGTTGAATACACATGGGCAGATCATTCCCTTTCTGAGCGTTGGGAAGGAGCAAGCTGGGTCTCTAAACTGCAGGAAATGTCAGCGACAAAGTTTCACAGAAAGTAGCTAAGGGTCGTCAGAAATGTCGCTAGATTTGTCGCTAGGCGCTCTTTGGAAAAAAAGTTGTTAAGGGGGTCTGAAAAGTCATTAGAAATAGCGACGAAGTCGCTAAGTTGGCAATACTGGATCGGCGCAGTGTTGTTTCAGAGCAGGAGACGTCGCCCACAGACACAGACTGCACAGAGGACCGAAAAGGCGAGGTTCGTCTGTAAGCGCTGCGGATCACAGCATAAGCCGAGGCAATGTCCAGCCTTTGGTAAAGTATGCTCCAACTGCCACTTTGCCAAACAATGTTTCATGAAAAGAAAATAAGGCAGGAAAGTCAAAAACGTGAATGTGGTGGATGATACAGATCTAAGTGACATTTTTGACTGTGAAAATTTGGGAGAAAAAGTCCACAGTAATACCAGTGGTGACAAATGGATCACTCCTCTTCTGGTTAACGGGACTATAATTACTATGAGACTGAACACTGGTGCTAAAGCTAATTTAATTCGCATTACTGACAATAAAGAAATGCAGGTAAAACCACACACCGTCGAGTCCCAGCTCTGCTGCGTGAGGCCCTCAAACAAGAACTGGACAAAATGACCACCTTGGAGGTGATCAAAAAGGTTCAAGAACCTACAGACTGGGTCAACTTGATGGTTGTCACCAAGAAAAACAATGGAGATTTGAGACTATGCATGGACCCAAAAGATTAAAACGAGAACATTAAACGTGAGTACTACCAAATACTCACACATGAGGAAATAATCGTAGGATGGTAGGATGTAATTATTTCACTAAACTGGATGCTTCACAAGGTTTCTGGCAGTTACAGCTGGAAGAGAGCAGCACTAAGTACTGTACATTTAACTAGGGTGACCATATTCTGAGAATCCAAAAAGAGGACACCCTCCCCAGCATGAGCGTGACTACCCCCCCACTTGATGTGGACGTCAACTCCACATTATACATAGTCGAATGGACAAGCAGAAAAAGGTGTCCACACTTTGAAGCAACTGCTCAAGAAAGCAGCAGACAGAAACTCAGATCCATACTTAGCACTGCTAAGTTTACCGTGCTTCTCCACTTCAGTACGGACTGTCACCTGCAGAACTACTGATGAACAGCAGCTGCGCACAACACTTCCCAGTTACCCAAATGCAACTGCACACAGGAACAATGCAAAACAGAACAGACTAAACATACAGAAAATGTGACAAAACACATTCTATGGTATTTCAGCCAAGCCACTGCCTCCTCTGACTAACAGAGGAATTGTGTTACAGGAAGTTGCACCAAGATCATTTGCAGTCAGAACAGAGGATGGACAGGTTCTCAGGCGCAATCGCCACAGTCTCCTGAAGATTCCACAATCATCCATTGAGCCCAATAACGCTCATTCAGAAACACCTGTGACCACAGCCCCTGTGGACGACAATGGAAACATTCCTCCAGACAAACATGAACTAAGAAGATCCAGATGGGAAATAAAGAAACCTGACAGACTGGAGTTGTAGAAGTTTTGAAGTTAAAAAAAGGGGTTTCAGCAATAAATGTTGATCTGCAGAAATGTTTTCATGAGTATGTTGGCTCAAAGTATATATTGTTCATAATGGCAGTCCAAGCATGTAAAAGTGCTTTTTTATATCGTGATGTTACCATTGTGGACTACTCATCTCAAAGATAAGGGGATGTTACAATCAGTAGTTATTGCAGTGTGCTACCACAAGGTGTCACTGTTGGATACAGTTAGGATGATTCTATGCAGAATGACAACAGAAGAAATATATATACATGTGATCAAAGTGTGCTGCATGGCTACCTGTGCTACATTAAAATAAAAGTCATCTTGTTCAACTGTCAGCCTCCTACATGATTGCCAACACGAACACAACATAGGTCAGATGCACCCTCCCCTTTCCTTGTTAAGCTGCTCCATGAAAGCAATCATATCACAGACAAACAGAAGAAATGGAGAACACAAAAAACGCAAAGGAGGTGCAGAAAAAATTAGAGCCAAAATAAAACAAGACCTTCTGGCAAATGCTGTCAGTTGTGTAAAAATAACACAATTGTTTGGTGGTGGCTAAACAAAGGCTTTATGGCTTTTCCAATAATATCTGGTGGGCCGGTCTCTAGTCAAAATGCCTGGGCCGATTTTTATGTCCCAGTCCAGCCCTGTATAGCACCGATTCACAATAGATGTCATCTCAAGGCACTTTACAAGAAAGGTCATTTCAATACAATCATAGAAATTCCAATTAGTTTTAAAGTTTTCTATTTAAGGAATCCAAGCAGATTGCATCAAGTCATTGACTTGAGATTGTGCCCAATCTGTGCAGACTCCAACCACAGCAATCCCTCATACTGACCAAGCATGTAGCGATAGTGGAAAGGAAAAACTCCCCTTTAACAGGAAGAAACCTCCAGCAGAACCTGCCTCAGTACAAACAGCCATTTGCCTCGAACATCTGGGGGTTCGAGAAGACAGAGCAGAGACACAGAAAGAACAGAAGAACTGATGTAAGAGTACTTTTTATATTTAAAAAAAGTAAAAAGCTGAGAACAGGACACAGAGGATAGTCTCCCATCCAACAGGGCATTGTAGCTAAGCAGGATACCAGACCAGGTGTAGCTTCTATGGAGAGAAAAACACTGAGAAAAAGCAAAGTTAACTGTCGAAGTAACAGCAACAAAAAAAAAAAAACTGGACACTAGTAGAAAAGTAGCAGATTAAATAAAGGTGGTCAGTCTGTCCTTCAGCAGTCTAATGCCTGGTATACACTGGCTGCGGAAGTGCCGCATACCGGCTTGCTCATGAAAATCGTGCGCTATCCGCTGCCCCCCCGTTCACACCAGATGCGTATTTCTCCACAACGGTTAACAAGCGCCTCTGCTCAGCTGTTGTTTATTAAGAGCAATTTTTTTCATCATGGGTAAGTAAATAAACTCATAAATTATTACAACTCCCTGTACTTCTTCACTTCTACAATTAACTTGACATCATCCATCTTGACTTGTCGCCAAATTCTCTCTGCCTGTCTCTCGCTTTTTCCCTGTTTGTTTGTGTTTAGACACCCAAAACACCAGCCCCCGCCCCGTAGTCAGCCACTCCTTTGCTCTGTGTGTGTGTCTGTTTGTGTTGTGTGTGTTTGTTTATTTTCATCTCTATAGTCTGTTTAGATACACAAATATGATCATATTTGTCAATCGCGGTATTTTATTTTGAATAAAAATTGCTTTTATTTTGAAAATTGACCAGATTGTCTCGTACGTCTTGGTGACTTCCTGCCAGAATTGACGTGGATAACTTGTGGCTCGCACAAAAAATAGATCAGATATATTTTCCAACAGATTCATTGCACACCAACTGAAATATTTCAGGTCTTTTATTGTTTTAAAACTGATGATTTTGGCATACAGCTCATGAAAACCCAAAATTCCTATCTCAAAAAATTAGCATATTTCATCCGACCAATAAAAGAAAAGTGTTTTTAATATAAAAAAAGTCAACCTTCAAATAATTATGTTCAGTTATGCACTCAATACTTGGTTGGGAATCCTTTTGCAGAAATGACTGCTTCAATGCGGCGTGGCATGGAGGCAATCAGCCTGTGGCACTGCTGAGGTGTTATGGAGGCCCAGGATGCTTCGATAGCGGCCTTAAGCTCATCCAGAGTGTTGGGTCTTGCGTCTCTCAACTTCCTCTTCACAATATCCCACAGATTCTCTATGGGGTTCAGGTCAGGAGAGTTGGCAGGCCAAATGAGCACAGTAATACCATGGTCAGTAAACCATTTACCAGTGGTTTTGGCACTGTGAGCAGGTGCCAGGTCATGCTGAAAAATTAAATCTTCATCTCCATAAAGCTTTTCAGCAGATGGAAGCAGGAAGTGCTCCAAAATCTCCTGATAGCTAGCTGCATTGACCCTCCCCTTGATAAAACACAGTGGACCAACACCAGCAGCTGACATGGCACCCCAGACCATCACTGACTGTGGGTACTTGACACTGGACTTCAGGCATTTTGGCATTTCCTTCTCCCCAGTCTTCCTCCAGACTCTGGCACCTTGATTTCGGAATGACATGCAAGTACTTTGGACCACTGAGCAATAGTCCAGTGCTGCTTCTCTGTAGCCCAGGTCAGGCGATTCTGCCGCTGTTCCTGGTTCAAATTTGGCTTGACCTGGGGAATGCGGCACCGGTAGCCCATTTCCTGCACACGCCTGTGCACGGTGGCTCTGGATGTTTCTACTCCAGACTCAGTCCACTGCTTCCGCAGGTCCTCCAAGGTCTGGAATCGGTCCTTCTCCATAATCTTCCTCAGGGTCCGGTCACCTCTTCTCGTTGTGCAGCGTTTTCTGCCACACTTTTTCCTTCCCACAGACTTCCCACTGAGGTGCCTTGATACAGCACTCTGGGAACAGCCTATTCATTCAGAAATTTATTTCTGTGTCTTACCCTCTTGCTTGAGGGTGTCAATGATGGCCTTCTGGGCAGCAGTCAGGTCGTCAGTCTTACCCATGATTGCGGTTTTGAGTAATGAATCAGGCTGGGAGTTTTTAAAAGCCTCTGGAATCTTTTGCCGGTGTTTAGAGTTAATTAGTTGATTCAGATGATTAGGTTAATAGCTCGTTTAGAGAACCTTTTCATGATATGCAAATTTTTTGAGATAGGAATTTTGGGTTTTCATGAGCTGTATGCCAAAATCATCAGTTTTAAAACAATAAACGACCTGAAATATTTCAGTTGGTGTGCAATGAATCTAAAATATATGAAAGTTAAATTTTTATCATTACATTATGGAAAAGAATGAACTTTATCACAATATGCTAATTTTTTGAGAAGGACCTGTATGTATGTATATATATATATATATATATATATATATATATATATATATATATATATATATATATATATATATATATATATATATATATATATATATATATATATATATATACACACACACAAAGAGGGGGAAATAATTATTTGACCCTTCCCTGATTTTGTAAGTTAGTCCAATGAAAAAGAAATGAAAAGTTTTAGAACAGTATAATTTTAATGGTAGGTTCATTTTACCAGTGACAGATAGCACATCAAAAGGAAAATTGAAAAAATAACTTTAAAGAGGCTATTTGCAACTTTTTCCCCAAAATAAACATAACAATAGCCTTTTTATTTGACCATTTATGACTCAAACATCTCCTGATGAGCATACTGACACCTTGTCAGCTCACAGTGGGCGCACCTATAAGCCTGTATCCAATTTTTCCTATTTTCTGTAGGGTGGGATTTTTCCCGCGCTGTCTCAGTGACGTCAAGCGCGTTCATGTTAAACGTTTCAGATCACTCTGCCACCACCGCTAGTCAGCAATTACACTCGCAAGCCATGCAATGGATTGTGCGAATAACACAGAAAAGACCCAGAACAACTCTGACACCAACAGTAACTCCACATAAGACTAAAAAAGTTAAACCCCTCACAAGTGCCCGAAAAAGATTTAAGAATGAGAGCGACCGGCGTACGAGCGCGCGCTGCGAGAACAGGCAGAAAGGAAGAGCAGTTCTGTTTTTGGCCACAGGTGTCAGTCGCGAGTTTAATTTTCAGAAAATTGCATATAGCCTCTTTAAACAAAAGATAGAAACGGATAAACTTAAACTGAAAAAGGATATATATGTATATGTATATATATATATATATATATATGGCGCCAGTGTTCGGCAGCCTCGCTTCTTCTGTCAGTGTGCCCCAGGGCACATGTGGCCAGAATGTAGATTGCCATCAACAGTGTGAAGCGCTTTAGGACTAAATAAAGCGCTATACAAGTACAGGCCATTTACCATTTATTAACCATTTTATATATATATATATATATATATATATATATATATATATATATATATATATATATATATATATATATATATATATATATATATACACTCAACTAAAATATAAACGCAACACCTTTGTTTCTGCTCCCATTTTTTATGAGATGGACTTAAAGATTTAAAATTCATTCCAGATACACAATATTACCATTTCTTTCAAACATTGTTCACAAATCAGTCTAATTGTGTGATAGTGAGCACTTCTGCTTTGCTGAGATAATCCATCCCACCTCACAGGTGTGCCACATCAAGATGCTGATCTGACATCATGATTAGTGCACAGGTGTACCTTATACTGCCCACAATAAAAGGCCACCCAGGAATGTGCAGTTTTTTGCTTTATTGGGGGTCTGAGGACTCAGAACCGGTCAGTATCTGGTGTGACCACAATTTGCCTCATGCAGTGCAATACATCTTCTTCGCATAGAGTTTATCAGATTGTCAATTGTGGCCTGTGGAATGTTGGTCCACTCCTCTTCAATGGCTGTGCGAAGTTGTTGGATATTAGTGGGAACTGGTACACGCTGTCGTATACGCCGGTCAAGCACATCCCAAACATGCTCAATGGGTGACATGTCCGTTGAGTATGCTGGCCATGCAAGAACTGGGACATTTTCAGCTTCCAAGAATTGTGTACAGATCCTTGCAACATGGGACTGTGCATTATCTTGCTGAAACATGAGGTGATGTTCATGGATGTATGGCACAACAATGGCCCTCAGGATCTCATCACGGTATCTCTGTGCATTCAAAATGCCATCAATAAAATGCACCTGTGTTCTTCGTCCATAACAGATGCCTGCCCATACCATAACCCCACCACCACCACGGGCCACTCGATCCACAACATTGACATCAGCAAAGCGCTCACCCACACGACGCCACACACGCTGTCTGCCATCTGCCCTGAACAATGTAAACCGAGATTCATCCGTGAAGAGAACACCTCTCCAACGTGCCAGACGCCATCGAATGTGAGCATTTTCCCACTCAAGTCTGTTACGGCGACGAGCTGGAGTCAGGTCAAGACCCCAATGAGGACGACGAGCATGCAGTTGAGCTTCCCTGAGACGGTTGCTGACAGTTTGTGCAGAAATTGTTGGGTTATGCAAACCAATTGTTTCAGCAGCTGTCTGAGTGGCTGGTCTCAGACGATCTTGGAGGTGAACCTGCTGGATGTGGAGGTCCTGGGCTGTGGTTACACGTGGTCTGCGGTTGTGAGGCCGGTTGGATGTACTGCCATATTCTCTGAAACGCCTTTGGAGACGGCTTATGGTGGAGAAATGAACATTCAATGCACGACCAACAGATCTGGTTGACATTCCTGCTGTCAGCATGCCAATTGCACGCTCCCTCAATGCTTGTGGCATCTGTGGCATTTTGCTGTGAGACAAAACTGCACATTCCAGGGTGGCCTTTTATTGTGGGCAGTATAAGGTACACCTGAGCACTAATCATGATGTCAGATCAGCATCTTGATGTGGCACACCTGTGAGGTGGGATGGATTATCTCAGCAAAGCAGAAGTGCTCACTATCACACATTTAGACTGATTTGTGAACAATGTTTGAGAGAAATGGTAATATTGTGTATCTGGAATGAATTTTAGATCTTTAAGTCCATCTCATGAAAAATGGGAGCAGAAACAAAGGTGTGGCGTTTATATTTTTGTTGAGTGTATATATATGTATGTGTATATATATATATGTTTATATATATATGTATATGTATATGACTATGTTGTTGGTATATTTATATATATATATTTATATATATATATATATATATATATATATATATATATATATAACCACGGCCTGAGGGAGCCGTCCTTCTTCTTGACAAAGAAGCATCCGGCAGCGGCAGGGGACGAAGAATGACGAATAAATCCTTGGTCCAAGGACTCCTTGATGTAGTCCTCCATATTTTTTTTCTCGGCGGCTGATAGGGGGTAAATCCGTCCAGGTGGGGGTGTGGTCCCAGGCAGAAGATTAATCGTTGTTGGCGGCCCAGGTGTCCAGGAGGGCCGGGATGGTCCTATCTGTGTAATTGCTGTGACATAACTGGACTGGGAAAGAGAAGGATGAGAGAGGAGCTGAGCCAGATGATGCCCCCCCTAGAATCACCTGGCTTGATCGTTTCCCGGTCGGATTGGGCAGGTGAAGCGACGATGCCCCTTTGCCTCACAATAGGCCCAGAGTCCTTCCCTCTCCTCCGTTGACAGGTGACCCAGCTGCATGGGCTCTTCCGAGGAGGGAGACTTCCGGTAGGAGGCGGTAGAGCTGACCTCGGGGGAGGAAGTGTTGACGTGGCGGTTGGGAACGCCGTGGTGGAGAGACTCGGCTCAGGACGCCCCGATCGATGTCCAGGGCCAGCTGGATGGCGGTGTCCAGAGTCTTTGGGGACTCCTTTCCCACCATCTCGTTGCGGATGTAGTCGTCCAGCCCCTCCAAGAACAGAGTGCGCAGAGCAGAATCTCCCCCGGAAAGTTGAGCGGCCAGGGTGTGAAAGGCGGCAGCGTATTTGTGAACAGGCCGGTTACGCTGGCGCAGGTGCAGGAGCTGGACCTCCACCTCTATGTCACTGGAGGGAGGAACAAAGGTGTTGTACAATGCAGGAACAAAGCGGGAATAGTCATTGCAGAGGGGAGATTGTTGATAATAAAGAGCCGCCGCCCATTCTTGAGCTTTGCCGGTGAGCAGAGACATCAGGAGGACCTATGCGGTGGCATAGGTGGTAGGCTGACATTCAAAAAGCATGTCCAGTGCTGCTAGTAGCCCGTCAGGTTTTCCATCCTCTCCGTTCCAATTTTCTGGCATGCAGAACCGGGGAACAGAGCTGCTGTGGACCAGGCCCGCCAGACGAACGTGCGCTTCTGAGAGGGAATCCACCTTAGAGATGAGCTGTTCCACCATGTAACGGAGCGCATCAACCTAAGTTCTGAGAGTCTCCAGGTCTGCTGAAGCCCTTGAAGCAGGTTCAGTCATCCTGTCAGAACCACGCAGAGAATGAAAGTAGTTCTTGTGATTTATTTAAGAAGAAGTAGGCTTTCAGCCGCAGAACCTGGAGGAGGTAAAGGACTTGGCTGGAGGACCAGGCAGGTCAGGTCTGGCAGGAGCAGGACTGGCTGGAACAGGAGAGAGCTGGACTGAGGGTTGGCTGGTATGGCAGGCGAGACCACCACTTGGAAGGAGTTCAGGGCCTGAGGACCAGATGACTGAACAGGTTGTAGGTGAGTGAGGGCTTCTTATATATGGATCAGAGACCAATGGTTGCAGAGCAGCACAGGTGGGCCTGAGTGGAGGTGATGATTGCCTGACATATATATATATATATATATATATATATATATATATATATATATACCCACACACAGGAATTCCTGTAGTAGTCTGTGTTGCAGTGAAACTGAAGAAGCCCCCAACTGAGTACACTATGTATTTGTAATACAGTATCATGAACACAATGCTCAGGGTTGTCCATCATTTTTGTATTTATTTAATGAAGAATTGTTCTTTGCATCATCATCTCCAGATGTTCCACAGTCATCCCAAGAACAAAACCAGCCTTCATTATCAGGTTGTTTAGCCTTTTTAAGTCCCTGGCTTTGATGCTGAGATTAAACTCTACGCAACATATTTGTAGAATATTTGCTGCAGACCTTGAAGGACCTAAGCTTACTCAATAAGTACAGTCTTCTCTGTCCTTTCTTGTAGATGGCTTCACTGTTGCGCCTCCAGTCCAGTCTATTGTCCAGGTGAATAGCAAGGTATTTATACTCCTCAACCACCTCCACTTATTCACCCATGATGGAAACAGTGTTGGACTTATCCTGGTTTCTTCTAAAATCTACACTCATCTCCTTTCTTTTGTTCACATTCAAGGTAACACATGTGTTTTCACACCATGTCACAAAGCGGTCCACAAGCTCTCTGTATTCAGCTTCCTGTGCATCTCTAAAACACATGACAATTGCAGAGTCAACTCAGTATTTCAGCAGATGACAGGTCTCTGATTTGGACAGGAAGTTTGAGGTGAACAGAGGGAAAAGGAATGGTGAGAGTACGGTCCCCTGTGGAGCTCCTGTGCTGCTGACCACGTGGTTTGACACAAAATCCTTCAGTCTCACAAACTGTGGTCTGTCTGTCAGGTTGTCATTGATCCATGCGATTGTGGAGTGCTCCATATGTCTTCAGGAGTTTCTGACAAAGCAAATCAGGCTGAATTGTGTTAAATGCACTGGAAAAATCAAACAACATGATCCTCACAGTGCTGTCTGCTTTGTCCAGATGACAGTGGGTTGGTTGAAGCAGGTGGATGATGGCATCTTCAATCCCAACTCCACAGCGATAAGCAAACTGTCTTATGTTCTTGTTTGCTTATTAAGGTGGGCCAACAGGAGTTTCTCTAGGACCTTCATGATGTGGGATGTCAGGGCAACAGGTCTATAGTCATTGATGACTGATGGGTGAGTTATCTATGGTACTGGAACAAGGCAGGATGTCTTCCACAACACTGGAACCTCCTCCTGAGTTAGGCTAAGGTTGAAGAGTTGCTGCAGAATCCCACAGAGCTGCTCTGCACAGGCCTTCAGGACGCTGGGGCTGACACCATCTGGACCTGCAGCCTTGTTCCGGTTCAGTTTCTCCAGCTGCCTCTTCACCTGACTTTTGGAAACAGACAAGTGGGAGGGGGAGGCAAAGGGGGTAGCGGCATTTCCTGACTTGGTTGAAGTCAAACTTGTGGAATCAGAAGAGTCAATGGCTGAGGTGAAGGATAAAACATCCGAGGTGTAACAGGAAAGCTGTTGGTCAGAGGAGGGTGGGATGTCTGTTTGGCTGGGAAAAGGAGAGGAGGATGCTGAGCTAGTTCCTGAACTGAACCTGTTGAAAATTGGTTCAGTTCATTGGCTTTGTCCAGACTTGCATCTATCCAATCCTTCCTGTCCTTAAAGCCTGTGATCTTTTTCATTCCTGACCAGACATCTCTGATATTGTTTTTCCTGTCCTTAAAGCCTGTGATCTTTTTCATTCCTGACCAGACATCTCTGATATTGTTCCTGTATGCCTCTTTTCTGTCTCTGATCTTGACCTTAAGTTGCTTCTGTATACTCCTCAGTAACTCCCTGTCTCCCTCCCTGAAGGCTCTTTTCTTCTTGTTTAGCAGTTCCTTCAGGTCACTGGTGATCCAGGGTTTGTTATTAGGGAAGCATCTTACTGTTAAGGTGGGGACGATGTTGTCCACACAGAGGTTTATATAGTCAGTCACACACTCAGTCAAGGCATTAATGTCCTCTCCATTTGCTTGGCAAAGAGTCAGCCAGTCTGTGGTCGCAAAAGAACCCTGCAGGGCTTCTTCAGCTTCCTGTGACCATTTTCTCACAGTTTCCTTTGTAACGGGTTGCCTCTGAACAAGTGGCTTATATTCTGAACAGAGAAAAACAAGATTGTGATCTGATTATCCCAGAGGATGTCTTGGATTGGATATGTATGCATCCTTTACATTTGCATAAAACAAATCCAAGGTCTTGTTTTCTCCTGTGGAGTAGCTGACACACTGAAATGTTGGTAGTGTAGACGAGAGCGAGCCATGATTAAAATCACCAGATATTTCCACAAATGCATTGGGGGGCTGGGTCTGTAGCACATGTATTGTCGGCAACAGCTGAAGGTGAAATGTAAGCAACTGCCAAAATAATACTGGTGTACTGTCTTGGTAAATAATATGGACAAAAAGGTACTGCCAAGAGTTCAATATCTGGACTACAGAGACGACACTTCACAGTAACATATCCTGAATGACACCATCTGTTGTTGACAAGCACTACTACCCATCCTCTATTTTTTCCAGCTCTTCTTCAGATCTTTGTCTGCACGTACATTCAGAAAGCCTGGCAGAGAGACATCAGGGATAGTCAGGGATATGATCCTGCAGCTCCGTCACAGTGAAACACATAACACTGCTTTCCCGATACTCTGGCTGAGTCCTTGTAAATGTTTGAAGTTCATCCATCTTGTTAGCCAGTGATCTCACATTTCCCATTTTGATCGATTGGAAGAAATAGTTTGAACTTCCTACTTCTCTGTCTCCTTTTTGCTCCTTCTATGCATCCACGCCTCCTCCTTCTCAACTCATCAGGGATTTTTGGCTCCAGTTGAGGTATTATTTCAGCTTTTGGAATGTTAACCAGCTGCTCCTGGCTGTAAACCACCTTGTTGCCATGGTTACTTATCATAATAAGTTATCAGAAAGTGAAAATAACAGTAAAAATCCTTCCAGCTTCACAGCACCAAAAACTAGAAAGTATATAAGTCCCATTAATGCCATCTTACTCAAGAAAACAGAGGAACCAACGTCTGAAAAATCAAAACTCAATTTTTGGCCAACAGAGTCACTCCAACATGCAGCCATCCAGAGCAGCGCATTTCTAAAATATACATTATATATGTAAGCATTGTACCACATTTTTGTGGTCATTGTCCCACATTTGATGGGTGGGGATCTGGCCAACCTAGTCACATCAAGCGCTTCAGTTTAAAAGGATGTTGTTACACTGATAAATAAAAGATTTGCAAACTGTACTGTGGAAACTGGATGGTCCTGCTCATTGGTAAAGCAGGATGTCGCTGTTACCATGTGTACAGATGCCAGCCAAAGCAGGGTTTCCAATAACAGTGGCAAAACGGGTGTCAAATGTAGTCAGCTCTATGGTGATCTGTCCACCCCTGGTAGAAGATCTGGCGCAGCTGTGTGATGAGGGAAGCTTTATTGTATTTAGTTTGATATTGTACCATTTCTTCCCTTTTTCTGACAGGAACCTTTCCACTGTCCCAATCGCATTTACTGCCTCTGTCACTTTCTCCTAGGCAGTTTTCTTTTTTTTTAATTGGTTACCTCTGAGGTGACAGAATCAAACGGCAATGTTCGGGACAAATTTAACTGATTTAACTTTTTTTTCAGATAAGTTGATTATTTCCACAGAAGTGAACAGCAAATGAAATGATTCTTTGCCACATTTGTTTATGTCTGCAGAAGGAATATAACGGCTGCGTGGTGGAGGGGGGACATGAAGCTGAGAAACCGCTGATAACAGAGGGCAAGAACGAATGCAGTCATGTCACCCTACACTTAGGAAACAACAGCCAAGTAGGGCCTTACTCGATTTTGATATCCGCCAGTAGAGGTGGTCTCGCTTACGATCACCTTTCAAAATAATAGAGAGCTTGCTGTTTGTCTCTTGATGGCTCTGAAATTGCTTACAAGTGACTGTCAAAGTAAAGGACTCCCTTTTTGTCTTTTATTGATTCGTAAAAGAAAATTATTTATAAAAATGTACAAAACAAATGTAATTGTTTGTATTAAACATATAAATCTTATTGTTTAGTTAAGTTTTTTTTTTGCTTTAGAGCATACATTTCTAATATCTTTACTAGTTAAATTAAATCGTATGTGTTTAATGTATTTCTTTGAATAAACCAACTGTCCCACTTTCAATATCTTTTATTTTAAAACACAATAGTAAATGCTGAGTAAGAGGAGATAGAGACACTCCCGGAGTGTGTAATTTGCTGTATTCCAATAGGAAATATACAATCCACTTTCAAGTAAATATCCCCATTTTAATTTAAACAGACTTATTCCACAGACTAATTCCCCTTCGGACTAATACTACACCTCCTCCACTTAACCAGCACCAACTTTCAACTAGATCTAATGTCGGATTTTAAAATAAAACCCAAAAATGAAAGCTTATATCAAATCAAGATTAGAATTACTTTTTCAAGCAGTTAAGGATGTCTGTAACTTCAGATCACCCTGTTTTTTTTCAGTGTTTGACACAAAATACAACTGTGTCATGTGCTCCTTGTCAAAACCACCAGGACCAGGACTTCCACTGACAAACTGGGTGAGATTCCAGTTTTACAAAAAAGTACATCACTGTTTCATTCAACTATTTTTGTTATTTCAAATAGATTCAGTGTGACCCTTGTTAGAGGTGGTGCCATACAGAGTACCTTGACATGAGCACAGATGACCTTGAGAAAGCAAAGGTATATTGTCTGGCACAGTATACACTCCTGTAATGATGACTAGGCCTAGTCACTTCTTATTTGGTTTAGAGATAAACTTAAATAGTGGTGAAAATACTAGACAAAATATGTGCATGTCTTAACAGAAAGAAAACTTTAAAAATGTGAAAGTTTCTGTCTAACAATTTTACAAAAGAATAGCACTTTGCTGAAGTGACAAAGAGCACATGGAACGGTTGCTATTTGTGTCAAACAGTGAAAAGAAACAGGGTGATATCAAGTTACAGATATCTTTAACTGCTTGAAAAAGTCATTCTAAACTTGACTTGATATAAGCTTTCATTTTTGGGTTTTATTTTGAAATCACACATCAGATCAGTTTGAAAATTGATGAGGGTCAAGTGGCGGAGGTGTAGTATTAAGCGAAAGTTCTATTAGTCTGTGGAATCAAAAAAAAAAGAAAAAAAGCCTAAATATCACCAACATTGACTTGATATTGGCTTTTAATTTGGTTTTATTTTAAAATCCCACATCAGATCTGGTTGAAAGTTGGTAAGATTCAAGTGGAGGAGGTTTAGTAGTATTCTGAAGTGGAATTAGTCTGTGGAATCAGACGGTTTCAATTAAACTGGGGACATTTACTCTTAAGCAAAAGAATAAACTAAACAATAAGATTTATATGTTTAATACAAACAATTCAATTTCTTTTTTTCATTTTTATACATAATTTTGTTTTACAAATGAATAAAAGACAAAGGGAGTCCTTTACTTTGACAATCACTTGTAAGCAACTTAAAGCCAATTAAGAGGCAAACAGCAAGCTCTCTTATTTTGAAAGGTTATCGTAAGCAAGACTACCATAAGGGCGCCTCTACTGGCTCATATCAAAATCGAATTAGGGCCTGCTTGACTGTCGTTTCCTTGGTGGAGGCTGACTTGACCGCAGCCAAAAACTATAAGAGTTAAAATGAATTTGCATCAACTATGACAGTTTTCATTCTGTTCATCATGACACCTTTTTTCACCCCACTTATGTTTCACCTCAATCCCGGTGTCACTGAAGTTCCTTTTTTCACTCTCTTGGCCATTATTTTCAAAAAGAATGCAAAGATCTCCTGCATGTGTTAAAGGATGTGGTGTGACCAAATATGGCTAATTGTGGGCGTTTCTGTATGCAAATGACTCAACTGGCACAAGCACCTAGGTACGCACATGTGGGATTTATCAACAGCTGATTGCAGAGGAACATGCATATGACTGGCCACCGCACATTTGGTAAATCCGGATTTTGACTGTGCATACGAACTTTCTAAATTTAATTCGTAGGATAGATTATAGGACAGTTTCAATGAACGTTTGATAAATGAGGGCCCTGGAATATGCTTTGCTTTTGTCACAGAAGTTTATCCCAAAAAAAAACCCCACCATGACTGTTGCAGCGAGACGTTTCCACTATGCGGTTATCCTGGTCATAGCACACCATGGCTTGGTAGCGGTATCCTTGGCCGCACTCTTTGATGTCACCTTGCACCCTCATACCGAGCTGGCTCTCCATGCGACTGCCCTCAGACAGGATACAGTCTGACCAGTTACCCACAGGCTGAGCATTGTATTTGTTACATGGACAGTATTGCGTTTCACTCAGAGGATACATCTGGTTGTTTTTGCACTGGTCACGCTTTTTACTTTTTCCTGAAAATAAAAATAAAGAAAAACAGGAATGCCTAGGTTAGAAAAAGCGTGTACTTTTAGTCAACTTGACATGTACAAAAACTCTGCTGAAAACAAGATATTTACATACACTGTAAAAAAAGACAACGATTTTTCCCATTATCTGATATTATATCAGACTAAACTTTTCCTGTTTTAAGTCAGTTCAGATAGGCAAATTTATTTTGATTCAATAAACAAAACAAAAAAGAATTAAATGTATATTTCCTTAGTTTTGGTAGAGTTGCCTTTAAGCTGGTTTACTTGGGTCAAATGTTTTTGGTATGCTTCCACAAGCTTCTCACAATAGTTTCCTCAAATTTTAGCCAATTTCTTCTCACCGACCTGCTGTCTGATCAGTCTGATCATACTGTTCAAGAAATATGGCTGAGAAATTTACAATTCTGTCTGACTGTGGAAAAGCTTTAAATTTAAATTCTCATATATTATAACATCATGATGCATATTCCTTAGTAAAGTTTACCAGAGTCACCTCAAGAAAAACACCAACACAACATGAAATTACAGTCCCTGTTCTTCATAGTTGGCATTTGGGATGGTGTTTTCAGCCTTTTAAACTTCCCCTATTTTGCCACCAAATGCAATGATGGTAATTGAGCCTACACGCTTACATTTTAGTTTTGTCATTCTACAGGAGGACGTCTTCATAAATTAATGTATTTTCCATGAGTGCATTTGCAAAATGTAATCTGACTTTTTGTGCTACTTTTGGAATAATGTTTCCGACTTCTCTGATAGACCTTTACATCCAAGTCGGTACAGGACTTGTTTCATGATGGATTGTAAAACTCATCAAAACCACCCTCAGCAGGTTTTTGTCTTTGTTCTGGAGTTGATTCACAAATTTGACATCAAACCATGTTCATCTTTGGCACACAGAGCCTTTCTATGTCCTTCCTGAAAAGTTTGATAACTGAACAGGTTAACTGACCAGGCGGGTCTCTAGCCTTTAAGGAGCACCTGGGCTTAACCCAGACAAGATGTGATATTGTTATTTTTTTTAAAGGGTTACAATAGAGTAAAGACTATAGCATACATAGTAAGGTGCCTAAATAATAATTTATTTTTAATGCATGTATGTCAATACAGTGTAATGTGCCATTTAATATACAATGGCTTATCATTTTATATTTATTGTTTAATTTTCAAGAAATATAAAGTGGCGTATCGAATCCTGGCACTCTGGGTTTTCCGGCTTCCTCCCACAGTCCAAAAACATGACTGTTAGGTAAATTGTTATCTCTAAATTGCCCTTAGGTATGAGTATGTGCTTGTGCCTCTGTTTTGCCCTGTGATGGACTGTCGACCTGTCCAGGGTGTACCCCACCTCTTGCCCTGTGACTGCTGGAGATAGGCACCAGCCCCCCCCCTCCCCCGCAACCCGGCATAAGATTGACCGGTACAGATAATGGATGGATGGATGGATGTCTTTTTTAACAGTGTATAAATCTTAGGTTTCAACTGCATCATATAGGAGACTGGTACTAACCTACTAGTATCCTCTTGCGGGTCCTGACACCCACACAATCAGCTGTGCAGGTAGAGAACTTGGACCAGCTACTGAGCTGACAGTCATCTTGACAAGGAAGATGGCACAGCTGGGTGAGAGGTGGCATGGGGCTGGCAAGCTTAAGACAAGCCTCGACGTTTGCTTGCCCACCATCTAGCTTTCGGCAAGAAATGGCTGTGGGAACAAAATAAGGATATTGAAGGATTACTTAAAAATGTACATGAATGTAGTAAAAACATGTAGTATAGATGAATCCTGATGTTGTTAGTCATAAATGCCCAAAAGATTTTCAGTATTATCAAAAATCGGACATTTTATGTTTTGACATATTTGAGGAAAATATAAAAAATGTAATATGTTAAAGAGTCTGTCTTTAACTTAATCTCTAAAAAGAACAGATAATTTTGTATTCCTTTCTGATCCCAAAACCTTGGAACTGACTCTGCATTTGGTGACCAGATGTCGCTGTGGAGCTCTATGCACGGCATGCTTAAATTAATTAGTAGAACAGGAACGTTCTTTATAGAGTAATATTATATAACGACTAGTTCTGTTACCAAGAAGATTCTGTTATAAACATTTGTGTATCACTATCTAAGTCTTTATCATAATGCTGACAAGCTCAGTAGGCTAAATCCTCTCGAAGCAGTGATTGGGGCAGGCCCCTTAACGTTTGGTTAAATGATGAACATCTGAAATCATAGTGCACATGCCCAAAGTGCGCTCAGTATACAGGCGAGGGGCACAAATACCACGGCCCTAAGCTGAGATTCCGCTACATTCCTCGATAGGGAAAGGCAGCAATGCGCCATCTGGCGTGCAGTCTCTCGGAAATTTATTAGAAGAAGAAGAAGAAGAAGAAGAAGAGATCCCTCTATCAAACCACTGCAAGAAGTGATGCGCCCTGTGTTGCCAAATGTGAAAGTTGGTTGTGCAGCATGACTCATTAAAATATTAAAATAGCGTTTTTAGTGTTTGTAGTGTGTAGATGTGTGCTATTTTATGTGGTTAATTTAATATTGAATCAAAATTATTTAATCACATAAAATAGCAACCAATATTATTGATCAAAGTCAGATTTTATGCATCACAGAATAATTAGTTGCTGCTATTAGGTGTTGAGTTGCTGTGCCCCACCTAACTTATCATGCCACTGGAACTGACATAAGTAGGCTACTTTCTTTTTACAGTTTGATCAAGTAATAATCAGAAATAAAGAAAACACATTTTATTTGAGTCAAAATCCGTTATATCACTGGTACCTGTAAGGAGAAAAGAGAGTTAAAACATCTCACTTTGTATGTCAAGTTTTGTTTGTAATAAATTGGCTGTGTATGAAATTGCAAACCTAATAATATATGGTTCATTAATGAGACAAAGAATTAACCTTTTGCTTTAATGTTAAACTATTTTCTTCCATAAACCCCTCAAGCTTTGCAGCTAAATATGAAGCTGTGCATAAATAGAATCGGTAACTGGCTTTTAAACATTTGAAATTGATTTTAAAAAAAAGAATAATGACCAAACTTTGCTTTTTTGGTGGTTTATTAAATTAGTTTTGTCTTTTTTCTGTAGCTGCATAGTTTAGTTAATTCCCTCTAAAAGAAGGGAACTTCCTTAGCTTGAGTCATTTTTTTGCTTTCCATTGTTAGTCTATTTATTGATGTTTTGGGTATGTCTTTCACATACTTTTTAATTTCAAATGCTTGATTAATTTATAGCTAAGGCGCCAAATGTTGTCTTGCTATAGAACTAGTTTTTCTTCAGGCAAAAATAAAGTAACCTGAAACCTCATTTAGTATTGAGGTGTGATTTTTAATGTGTCATAGATTTGATTTTTAAGTGCAAAGACCTAAACGCTGTAATGCTGTAAATTAGTATTTCTGCATGAAGACCACTCTAATAATAATATGATGGATGAGGGGAATAAGGCTGTTAGAACTGATTTAGCAGCTTCCTAGAGGCTGTATTTAGTACATATAGGACCTCCAGACACCTCAATTCTTTCACCCACTCATCCATGTTTGAAAAAAGGGGCATAGATTTGGCTTTTGCCCACACTATATTATGGTGAGAGTGGATGAAAAGCAGAGGGTTGTACTGAACTCATTCTGGATCAGAGTATATTGTTACACGTAATGGAACATAACGATAAGAGCCTCTGAAGATGGAGGAGCAGGATGCATATCGTTGGCACTGTATAATAATCATTGTCTCCATGAAACATTAGCAGATTTCTTAGACCTATATCCACCAAGGCTATGTATTTGCTATTTTTGCACATCTTTTGTGCATATTGTGTAGATTTCCCAACACAAATTAAATGTCAGTGAGAAAACACCCATGTTAGGCAAGTAAGAGATGTTGCAGTTTTTGTGTCAGATTGTTGTTGTCCCACCTTCACAATCTAAAACTGATCCTCTGCCACAAGAACAGCTGTCGTAAGGGAGACAGAGAGTCTGCATTTCATAAATATACACCAGCATAGGTTGATTTTCAACCAAATGCATCACCCCACATTTAAATGTGCGTGAATTGCATTAGTCCAGGGAGCTTGTTTGCAAAGTAGTTTTTTGAGGTCTTGGTCAATTGCATCAAAGTGTAAACGCTGCATGGGAGTTCATCTGTGTGTCAGCTTTGCCTTATAAGAGGGTCAGTTGTCTCCTCACATTGCTGTTACTGATACTGTTGCAACATTATAACGTATATTTTTATTTTTTATTACTTATTAAAAACGCATACCGAAATTAAAATTAAAGCTGTTCCTGAACCATTTTGAGAAGAGACATGGCTAGGGTCTCTTTGGAAAGAAAACACCCTGAAATGTCTCCCAGAACCGTGGTAATAAGTCCTATTGTTACCAAGTAATATGATTTTAATACACTGGAAAAGATTAATTTCATTATAATTGTATCCTTGATTGGAATCACAAGACTCTTAGCTTTCCAATGATATAAAATATGCAAGTTAGAAGTCAGAAGATCGGTGGATTGAAACCCGGAAGTGGGACGGACCCACCGGTGGGCCGTAGGAACGCTAACGGGTTATTAACCACACAATTTGAGTTTTCATTGGATAATCGTAAAAGTTTTGCAATTGATTAAAACCGGCAAATTATGAGCTGAAAGTAAAAACAGTAATAGAATTTAAAAAAGGTAATTCTGTACATCATATAGCCTCTGGATCAACTAGCTGCATACCTGTCACACCTGCAGAACTTTATTTTAATTTCTCACTCTATCAACCATCCCCTGCCAATTCATTTCTGTGCTTTTAAGTATCATATTTCATTTGTTACAGAATAAAAAAAACTTGACTTGAATAAGAATGATTTGCACCTTCTATATTTAGTGTTGGGAAATGTATGCCCATTTGTTCTCAGTTAAAACACTGAAATAATTAAAGTTTACAAGCTAGAATTAAAGCAAGATAAGGGGGGATCAGAAAGTAAATGCCAAAAAGGATTTTAAAATGTACTGGTTGTTATGATCAGTAGTTTTTGTGGTATGACTCAGTTGCAGGGGAAGACTTTTGGAGAATGGAGGAACCCAGGAAGAGGCACTGGAAGATCGCTACAAGAACTATTGGAAGCAGCAGGTTGGGGGCAGAGAGGTTTAAGAGGCCCACAGAGGAGAAGTTCTGGAGGCCAGCAGCGAAGCCGCTTGAAGGGAGTAGGCCGGCGGCGAAGAAACCCACAAAGAAGCACTTGAGTTCTGCAGCAATGAAACCCACAAAGAAGCGCTGGAGGCCTGAGGCAATGAAACCCACGAAGAAACGCTAGAGGCCTGAGGCGATGAAACCTACGAAGAAGCACTAGAGGTCTGATCCAATGAAACCCAACCGGTGTTTGAGAGCTGCAAGGTGCTTGAACCAGATCTAAAGAACAACTAAGCACTGAATCCGATGCTGGAGTTTGGAGTAACGGGCGAGTAGCCGGGACAGGAGCTCGGATGAACAGGCAAGATCCCAGGATAGGCGCTTGGTCGAGCCGACGCGAGCCGGGAGCGGAATCTGGATGAGCCAGCGACGATCAGCGATGGTAGTCTGGTTGAGCCGGCCAGAAGCAGGGACAAGAGCCTGGCTGACCGAACACAAAGCCTGGACGAGCCGGTGAGGAGCCAAGAATTAAGCCTGAATGAGCCGGTGAGGAGTTGAGTCAGAGACCCGGGAAAGTAGATACTGAGATGGGTCAGGAGCTTGGTGAACCAGCTAGGAACCTGGACTGGAGCTTGGACAAGCTGGCAAGGAGCTGGGACAGAAGTTTGAAGAAGCCGGCTCTGCCACGGCCTCCAGGCCGCAGAGCCTGGAGGACATGGCAAGGAGCAGGCTCTGTGGCCTGGGTGTTGTCATAAGGAGTGTGTCCTGTGGCACGGCGAGGAACAGATTCGTGATCCTCCATAATGAAGACAGTGGCAGCGTCCTGGCCCTCCTGGAGAAGGTTCGGAGCAGCCCAACAGCGACCAGATCTTCGGCGGCATGGGGGTCTGGAGTCTGGGAGATGAAAGCACCCAAACCTCTTTGGAACAACCCCTGGAGGATACATCATCAATCTGGAGGCCGTGTAAGATGAGTCTATTTTCTTTGATCCTGCTAAGTCCTTTTGTTCGTGTCATTCTGTCATGATCTGTAGTTTTTGAGGTAGCACTCAGATGCAGGTAGTAAGATGAAGACTTTTTTAATAGCCATAATGGTCAGGATAAAAACCTCAATCTGAACTGGAACTAAAGCCAGGAACACTCTAGGTTGAGAGAAGAGGGAACAATGACAACGACACAACAAGGACCTGGAGACACAGCGGGGTAAAAATACTCGGGGAAGGCAGGGGGGGGGAGAACAATCAGGGACACTCGGAGCAGCTGGGGAAAATCAAGGTTGCAGGGATGGACAGAGACAGGGAAATGCACCACACTGGTGCCTGAAAAGAATTTCAACATATTGTTATTTTTAAAAAATGATAATTATTTACTCATTACAATTCTTTCGGTTCTATATGGCATCTGTGTTTACATGTAGAGAAAATAAAATTAGGAAGTTTTGTGGTGTGTGGTCGTGTTTACCTCGAAACTGCAAGCCTGGTCCACAGGTCTCCTGAGCTCCAGGAGTGTCCTGTCGGACAGACCATGGGACAAGCTGACATCTTCGCCACTTGTGGGTTTTCCATCTGCCAAAGGGAAATGTAGAAAATAGATATTAGTAGACAGATAAATTAAATAGCTTCTAAATTTCAGTTTAATCTGCAGGAACTGTCTGAGCTAACTGCAGGTATCAACAATATCAAGCATTTAATTTAATGTGTAAGTTATATGACTAAAATTGTTAACAATTTTAATAAAATCCTGCAGTGAGAGCACAAATAGAGAACAATTCTCATGTCATATTAGCTTTGTCCATTGGCTCCCAGTAAAGTAAAAATCAGCTGTCTACTCCTGTAGAACAAGCGTCCAATGTAGGTTTAAGAGATGTCTTTAGATTTATTATGATATGATCTGAGCAATCCAAGTTTTTTTTTTACACTTTACAATGATGCTTACAGTGAAAAGGAGACAGTATTGTTGGCTCCTGTCATGTGACGTGATCTGCTCTGTCCCAGTAGGGAAAGCTACACAAAGTTATTAGTACACAGTAATACCCCTCATCATATTTTACAAAATATAAGCTGAATCATTGTTGACTCATAAAAACGGAGTAAACCCGCCAAACCACCTGCATAACCTATGAGAAAACTTTATAGTAGTTTCATTAGTTTACTTAAATGGGTTAACCCCTGTTGGAGCAGCAGGTTATTTAGTAAGGTAGGCAGGCAGGCAGGCAGTCAGGCAGGCAGGCAGGCAGGCAGGCAGGCAGGCAGGCAGGCAGGCAGGCAGGCAGGCAGGTAGGTAGGTACAGTGGGGCAAAAAAGTATTTAGTCAGCCACCAATTCTGCAGGTTCCTAATAATGATGGAAAATAAGGATTTGGTCAATAACAAAAGTTCATCTCAATATACATATTATATATACTATATACTATATATATATATATATATATATATATATATATATATATATATATATATACTATATTGTATATGTTATATACCCTTGTTGACAATGACAGAGGTCAAACATTTTCTGTAAGTCTTCAGAAGGTTACTTTCCTTTACACGGATCAGTCGTCCTGGTCCCTTTGCAGAAAAACAGCTCCAAAGCATTGTTTCCACCCACATGCTTCACAGTAGGTATGGTGTTCTTTGGATGCAACTCAGCATTCTTTCTCCTCCAAACACAAGTGGAGTTTTTACTAAAAAGTTATATTTTGGTTTCATCTGGCCATATGACATTCTCCCAATCCTCTTCTGGATCATTCAAATGCTCTCTAGAAAACTGCAGACGGGCCTGGACTTGTACTGGCTTAAGCAGGTGGACACGTCTGGCACTGCGGGATTTGAGTTACTGATGGTAGCCATTGTTACTTTGGTCCCAGCTCTCTGCAGGTCATTCACTAGGTCCCCCCTTGTGGTTCTAGGATTTTTGCTCACAGTTCTTGTGATCGTTTTGACCCCACAAGGTAAGATCTGGGGTGGAGCCCCAGATCAAGGGAGATTATCAGTGGTCTTGTATGCCTTCCATTTTCTAATAAGTGCTCACACAGTTGATTTCTTCACACCAAGCTGCTTACCTATTGCAGATTCAGTCTTCCCAGCCTGGTGCAGGTCTACAATTTTGTTTCTGGTGTCATTGGAAAGCTCTTTGGTCTTGGCCATAGTGGAGTTTGGAGTGTGACTGTTTGAGGTTTTAGACAAGTGTATTTTATATTGATAACGAGTTCAAACAGGTGCCATTAATACAGGTAAAGAGTGGAGGACAGAGGAGCCTCTTACAGAAGAAGTTACAGGTCTGCGAGAGCCAGAAATCTTGCTTGTTTGTAGGTTACCAAATACTTATTTTCCACCATAAATTGAGAATAAATTCTTTAAAATCAGACCATGTGATTTTCTGAATTTGTTTTTCTCATTTTGTCTCTCATAGTTAAGGTATACATATGATGAAATTACAGGCCTTTCTCATCTTTTTAAGTGGGAGAACTTGCACAATTGGTGACTGACTAAATACTTTTAACCCCACTGTAGGTAGGTAGGTAGGTAGGTAGGTAGGTAGGTAGGTAGGTAGGTAGGTAGGTAGGTAGGTAGGTAGGTCTCAGTATAAATAGTTAATCACAAACATGATGTAAGTAATGTTGGCAAGTTGAATAACATACCGGTATCCATCACAGACAGATGCTGCTTCACACTCTCTTTCCTGAGACAAAATCTCAGGACAGTCCTGTCCCCCATTAGCCGGTAATTGGATGATCATCCGTTTCCGGTATTGTTTGCTTTTAGTCTTACCAGCTGAGGAGAACCACAGAAGAACACTTTATTATGAACAACATAGGTTAAAGCATGTTAGGCTAAATCAGTGGTTCTCAATTATTTTTGTCATGCCACCTCTACCTTCACCACACCCTGCATCTCCCTGTAGTCCTGTCTACTGTCCTCAGTCCTCTGTGTCCCACTTCTTCTTAGCTAACTTCTTTCTCTGTATATGCTCCTGGACTTTATCATTCCACCACCAAGTCTCCTTATCTACTTTTCTCCTTCCAGATGACACATCTAGTATCCTCTGACCTGTTTACCTAATCACATTAGCTGGAGCTGTCCAGTCATCTGGGAGCACCTCATGGCCACTAAGAGTCTTTCTCAACTCCTCCCTGAAAACCTCACAACACTCTTATTTTTTCAGTTTCCCCCACTTGCTCTGCCTTTGTTTTCTTCAGTTTCCTCACCATCAGTTTCATCCTACAGACCACCATCCTATGCTGTTTAGTTACCCTCTCGCCTACCACTACCACAGTCACCCTATGTTCCTGCCTCTTCTGGAAAAAAGTATTTACAACAGTAATTTACATCCTTTTCGCAGTCTACCATCAACTGCCCTTCTTCGTTCCTATCCCGGATACCAAACCTGCTCATCACTTCCTCATCACCTCTGTTCTCTTCACCAACATGTCTGTTAAAGTCTGCACCAATCAGTACCCACTCATCTCTGGGGATACACTCTGTCAAATCCTGTTGTTCAGTCCAGAATTTCAGCTTCTGTTTTAACTCATATCCTACCCGTGGGGCATAACCTCTAACAACTTTCCATCTGGTCTCCTGAACACAAAGCATATCCACCTTCCTTCTCTGCATCAGGTTTACCAGCTCTTTAGCTTTACCTGTCATAGTCGCAACATTCAAAGTCCCTACTCTCAATTCCAAACTCTTGAATTTCCTCTTCTCTCTCTGTCTATGAACACGTCTTCCTCTTCTCCTCCTTCGACCAACAGTAGTCCAATTTCCACTGGCACTCTGTGGGTCAACAGCACCGGTGACGAACGTTGTTAACCCAGGCCTCGACTGATCCGGTATGGAGTTTGTGTTTGTGATTCACATATTTTATTTGGCTTAGCTTTTACGTTGGATGCCTTTTCCTGATACAACCCTCTGCATTTTTCCAGACTTGGGACTGGCACAAGAAATCACTGGCTTGTGAACCCTTATGGTTGCATTTGACCACTTATGGTTGCATTGCAATGTGTAGCCTTAAAATGAAGGAATATTATATTAAAAGAACATGTTGATAAAGGGACAAGTTGTGTTTGTTTAGTTGTGCCACCAATTTGCTAGTCTAATGATAATCCAAATCAGCCAACACATGAGTTGCAGCACGTGTTTAGTAGGGTAAGCTTCATTAATACAATATATTATTAATATATTTTAGATTCATTGCACAACAACTGAAATATTTCAGGTCTTTTATTGTTTTAAACTGATGATTTTGGCATACAGCTCATGAAAACCCAAACTTCCTATCTCAAAAAATTAGCATATTTCATCCGACCAATAAAAGAAAAGTGTTTTTAATACAAAAAAAGTCAACCTTCAAAGAATTATGTTCAGTTATGCACTCAATACTTGGTCGGGAATCCTTTTGCAGAAATGACTGCTTCAATGCGGCGTGGCATTGAGGCAATCAGCCTGTGGCACTGCTGAGGTGTTATGGAGGCCCAGGATGCTTCGATAGCGGCCTTAAGCTCATCCAGAGTGTTGGGTCTTGCGTTTCTCAACTTCCTCTTCACAATATCCCACAGATTCTCTATGGGGTTCAGGTCAGGAGAGTTGGCAGGCCAAATGAGCACAGTAATACCATGGTCAGTAAACCATTTACCAGTGGTTTTGGCACTGTGAGCAGGTGCCAGGTCGTGCTGAAAAATTAAATCTTCATCTCCATAAACCTTTTCAGCAGATGGAAGCATGAAGTGCTCCAAAATCTCCTGATAGCTAGCTGCATTGACCCTGCCCTTGATAAAACACAGTGGACCAACACCAGCAGCTGACATGGCACCCCAGACCATCACTGACTGTGGGTACTTGACACTGGACTTCAGGCATTTTGGCATTTCTTTCTCCCCAGTCTTCCTCCAGACTCTGGCACCTTGATTTCTGAATGACATGCAAAATTTGCTTTCAACCCAAAAAAAGTACTTTCGACCACTGAGCAACAGTCCAGTGCTGCTTCTCTGTAGCCCAGGTCAGGCGCCTCTGCCGCTGTTTCTGGTTCAAAAGTGGCTTGCAGCCCATTTCCTGCACACGCCTGTGCACGGTGGCTCTGGATGTTTCTACTCCAGACTCAGTCCACTGCTTCCGCAGGTCCCCCAAGGTCTGGAATCGGTCCTTTTCCACAATCTTCCTCAGGGTCTGGTCACCTCTTCTCGTTGTGCAGCGTTTTCTGCCACACTTTTTCCTTCCCACAGACTTCCCACTGAGGTGCCTTGATGCAGCACTCTGGGAACAGCCTATTCATTCAGAAATTTCTTTCCGTGTCTTACCCTCTTGCTTGAGGGTGTCAATGATGGCCTTCTGGGCAGCAGTCAGGTCGTCAGTCTTACCCATGATTGCGGTTTTGAGTAATGAACCAGGCTGGGAGTTTTTAAAAGCCTCAGGAATCTTTTGCAGGTGTTTAGAGTTAATTAGTTGATTCAGATGATTAGGTTAATAGCTCGTTTAGAGAACCTTTTCATGATATGCTAATTTTTTGAGATAGGAATTTTGGGTTTTCATGAGCTGTATGCCAAAATCATCTGTTTAAAAACAATAAAAGACCTGAAATATTTCAGTGGGTGTGCAATGAATCTAAAATATATGAAAGTTTAATTTTTATCATTACATTATGGAAAAGAATGAACTTTATCACAATATGCTAATTTTTTGAGAAGGACCTGTAATGTGGCCCATGTGGCACCTGGTAAAGTGCTTTAAGGTGTGCTACAGCTACCTGTTTGACAAGCTGGTGGGCAGGGGCTCCAGTCACTGTATGGTGTGACAGTACAGTCTCTCTTACAGGGAAGCAAGCATGGCCTTACAGTGTCTGGACGGAGACTCTCTGGACACCTGAAAGTATAGAATTGATGTGCTCAGTTTTATATACACCAAAGAACCTTTGGAAATTTGAGAAATCTAAAATTTGCTGGATTATTTCCTGTGAAACAAAAAGGTTTCACAGTGTTTCACTTATGGTAAATAACTGTCATAATAAATGTCAGTTAATAAAAAAAATCTAATATTCTGCAAACCAAATAGAAAACCTTGAGAAAAGCACTGTCATGATTCATATATACACATCTTCCACTTTAAAATGTTTCCTGGTAGCAGTGTCCCTCGTGCAGACAGCATTATGGGCTTTCAGTAAAATCAACTCTTCATCTTTCTATTAATGTATAAGGGTGTCCCAAAGCACCAGACTCCGTAAGCAGAGTGCCCCAGTAGATTTAGGAGTCAGCACAGGCATAAAGCAAGATAAGTTTCCACACACAGCATGAGGACAGGTAGGGGTCGCCTGAATAATGTGATTCTGCTTCCAGAATAATGCTGCTGTTGTGTTGAATAAATACACACATAATTCATGTTCCCAGGAGTTGCCTTTAGAAAGGGAAAGAGAAGCAGATGCTTAAAACAATTGGCGAGCAGCTCAGCAGCTCATCTGCCCTTCAGCAAAAATAGCTACCAGACACGAGCACCAACACACTAACACTGAGACTACATAGGAAAATGAATAATATGTTAAAAAAAATCGCAGCAAATCAGTTTTTTAATTAAATAAAATTAATCATCACATTAAAAAAACATATATTTATAATTATGTTATTTCATGTACAAACGAAAGCTAAACATAAAGAAAACTAGACATTAGAACTTTCAGCCAACACAGGTTTAGCCATAATGTCAATGAATGCTTGGAAATCAAAGAAATACGTTTTTTAATTAGAATTTTAAATAAATTCTTAACCAAATCAAAACAGCCTGTTATTTGTAATGAAAATCAATCAAATTCTTGCATCTAAAGTACTTTTAATATGTTTTGCCCTTTTTGTCACACTAAAGTCTTTCATATTATACACAACTATCTTTCTTTTAATAGTCATCATTTCAAAACAGCGTACTCCCAAAACACATTACTCAGGTTATCCCTTTCTCATATTAAAATGTGTTTGGTTATGTGAAGCATTTAAGTTTGACAAAAAAGCAAAAATCCATAGAAATCTTTAGGAGGACAAATACTTTTCTTTATGAGGTTCTTAGTGCCCTTGCAATTTTGTTTAGAAGTAAATTTTTTTTTTTAATAATTGAATACCTTTAACTCTAAAATCTATCTGTGTACTGTTAACTGTTTGGTAGAAAAGCCAAAAGTTGCCAATGGCGCTAAAACAAAAAAAAGGACTTGTGATAATATTCATGTCAACCCAGAGAACACAGACACTGTCATTAGGCAAAGTTCCTGTAGAGACTTCAGAGAATTTACCTATCTCCAAACTCACTGGATGCACTGTATTTTGTCACCCACTGTATGTCTTATAAATGATGATAAATCTTACTTTTTAGGAGGAACTTGGCCCACATTGACCCGGACACAAATGACTTTGCGGGATTGCATTCCCACTGAGCATGAGGCATCATCGCTTCGTGTTCTCCCCAAAGATGCATTAGTGTTTGGGATTGAGGAATCCTCAATGCACTGTCCCCAAGGACCCGTTTGCCAATGATATACAGTGCAAGGATGGTCATTGCAGTTCCTCACCTCTTGCAGTGCACTGACATTGGGACACTGGAGTCCTCCTGAAGTACAACACAAAAAAAAGAACAATGGTCACAAAGATACATGGCTTCATCCTTATTGGCAGCATGGATACATTTGGATATGAAAGGATGAAGATGAAACCAAAGGAGAGTTTAAAGGTTTTCGTTTACCAAAACGTCTTTCAATTCAAACTAAGTTTCAGAATTGCCTTTCTTTCTTTCTTTCTTTCTTTCTTTCTTTCTTTCTTTCTTTCTTTCTTTCTTTCTTTCTTTCTTTCTTTCTTTCTGAACAATTAAAATTTCAACAAAACAAATGCAGAAAAAAATGTTAAAGGCATAAAATTTCCAACAAAATTATTTGTAAATCAGAACAAAAAGCATTTGAAAAGGGAGCAGGAAGAAGCAATGGCTTATCCAGTCTTGTCCCTAATTTTACAATGGAAATTCTTAACTGAAATATCAATTCATTTTAAATACATATATACAGTGGCTTGCAAAAGTATTCGGCCCCCTTGAACTTTTCCACATTTTGTCACATTACAGCCACAAACGTGAATCAATTTTATTGGAATTCCACGTGAAAGACCAATACAAAGTGGTGTACACGTGAGAAGTGGAACGAAAATCATACATGATTCCAAACATTTTTTACAATTAAATAACTGAAAAGTGGGGTGTGCGTAATTATTCAGCCCCCTGAGTCAATACTTTTTAGAATCACCTTTTGCTGCACTTCCAGCTGCCAGTCTTTTAGGGTATGTCTCTACCAGCTTTGCACATCTAGAGACTGAAATTCTTGCCCATTCTTCTTTGCAAAACAGCTCCAGCTCAGTCAGATTAGATGGACAGCGTTTGTGAACAGCAGTTTTCAGATCTTGCCACAGATTCTCGATTGGATTTAGATCTGGACTTTGACTTGGCCATTCTAACACATGGATATGTTTTATTTTAAACCATTCCATTGTTGCCCTGGCTTTATGTTTAGGGTTGTTGTCCTGCTGGAAGGTGAACCTCCGCCCCAGTCTCAAGTCTTTTGCAGACTCCGAGAGGTTTTCTTCCACGATTGCCCTGTATTTGGCTCCATCCATCTTCCAATCAACTCTGACCAGCTTCCCTGTCCCTGTTGAAGAGAAGCACCCCAGAGCATGATGCTGCCAGCACCATATTTGACAGTGGGGATGGTGTGTTCAGAGTGATGTGCAGTGTTAGTTTTCCGCCACACATAGCATTTTCCATTTTGGCTAAAAAGTTCCATTTTGGTCTCATCTGACCAGAGCGCCTTCTTCCACATGTTTGCTGTGTCCCCCACATGGCTTGTGGCAAACTGCAAACGGGACTTCTTATGGTTTTCTTTTAACAATGACTTTCTTCTTGCCACTCTTCCATAAAGGCCAACTTTGTGCAGTGCACCACTAATAGTTGTCCTATGGACAGATTCCCACACCTGACCTGTGGATCTCTGCAGCTCGTCCAGAGTCACCATGGGCCTCTTGGCTGCATTTCTGATCAGCGCTCTCCTTGTTCGGCCTGTGAGTTTAGGTGGACGGCCTTGTCTTGGTAGGTTTACAGTTATGCCATACTCCTTCCATTTCTGAATGATCGCTTGAACAGTGCTCCGTGGGATGAACAAGGGTTGGGAAATCTTTTTGTAGCCTAAGCCTGCTTTAAATTTCTCAATAACTTTATCCCTGACCTGTCTGGTGTTTTCTTTGGACTTCATGGTGTTGTTGCTCCCAACATTCTCTTAGACAACCTCTGAGGCTGTCACAGGGCAGCTGTATTTGTACTGACATTAGATTACACACAGGTGCACTCTATTTAGTCATTAGCACTCATCAGACAATGTCTATGGGCAACTGACTGCACTCAGACCAAAGGGGGCTGAATAATTACGCACACCTCATGTTTCTGTTATTTATTTGTAAAAAATGTTTGGAATCATGTACGATTTTCGTTCCACTTCTCACGTGTACACCACTTTGTTTTGGTCTTTCACGTGGAATTCCAATAAAATTGATTCATGTTTGTGGCTGTAATGTGACAAAATGTGGAAAAGTTCAAGGGGGCCGAATACTTTTGCACGCCACTGTAAATACAGCACACATACAAGAATATACAAATGCAAATTACTCTCACATCACCTACTAATCAGAACTTGCTCACAGGCTAACATCAGCTAAAATATTTTTGGGCATTTTATTTCATTCATTTTTATACACATTATTTATTTACTCCTTAATTTTTCTTGAATTGTGCAATATTTTTACTTTGCTTAATTTATTCATCCAAGCCATTCCAGAAAGTCACTCCACTGGTTGTTGCAGGAACATGCCAATGTAATTAGGATTTAATTGCATATTCTCTGTCTAGTGAATGTATCTAGGACAGGATAACAAGTTAGAGAACTCAAGTATATTGTTCCAGCATAATGTTCCTCCTAAATATGTGTCAGATCACCGGAGTGACCGGGGCAAGAGCAGCAAGATATATATGGGACGTTTTGATCTGGATGGGCTGCTTCATGCTTTAATATCAGACTGGCATGAAGCAGTTTTCCAAGAGCTGGACATGAATATTGGAGAAGACATGCTGGAGAGATAAACAGTGGTTGCTGAATACTTTCCGCTTTGAACTGAAAGCAGCACAGTGGATGCAAGACAAGATGGCGGCACCAGAAGTTTGTAACGCGACACATCTCTCAGCATAAGTTCCATAGACAAGTGAGTGCAGTCGTCCAATCTGGTTTTTATCATGTAAGACTGCTGTCCCTACCTTCCTAAAAAGGTCTTGGAACATGTTATTCATCTATTTGTCTCTTGCAGATTGGACTACTGCAACTCCCTCTATCTTGACCTGGACCATTTCTCCCTGCATAAAAAAATTTATGCGTATTACTGTTATTAGTTTTACTGTTTCGAGATGTCTCAAGTCTCCTTGTTTATGATCGTCAATCGCTCTTGAGGATTAAGGATTCCTATGACTTATTCTGGAGTCGACATACAACAGGAGGACAGTCGTCCAACTTTCCTCCCACACCTGTCACCTTAACCGGACCCACCCTCCTGCTTCCTCATCAGAAGAAGCCTCTGAGGATACACGGAAAGCGCACTGGTTTACTTGTAAGACTTAGAGCTTATCGACATGCAACTTTTGGATCTTCGCACTTATTGGAATCTTCTCTCTGCCCGATCCACCGTGTCATCCCGGGACTCGGGGAGTCATCGGAACAGCAGATCGCAACTCACCGCTTCAAGCGGCCACGTCACAGTAGGCATGTGAATCTTATCTTGTGAATCTCCGTTTTCTGCATCGCAAACAGGCTATAAATAAGGACTCTATTCTCCAGATGGCTTTATTAAATACAAGATCGCTGGTAAACAAAACATTCTTATTAAATGACTTCTTTAAGACTCATCGATTGGATGTTATGTTTCTGACAGAGTCATGGTTGCAGAATGGGGACTGTGTGCCTCTCTCCAAACTTTTCCCCCAAAAACTGTTCTTTCTTTAATACCCCTCGGACTTCAGGTAGGGGTGGAGGGCTTCTCACCATCTACAAAAGCTTTCTTCACTGACACAAAACTGCTCAGAACTAGCTATTTACATCTTTTGAACACCAGCTCTTTAAGATGCGCCTGACACCACTAGTGTTCTGTGCGCTCATCTACCGGCCTCCAAAAATCAACAGGAACTTTATTAAATAATTCTCAGACTTCGTGGCAGGGATTGTTCTTAAATTCGATTCGTTCTTAATGGTTGGTGATTTTAATATCAGCAGAGAGGCAATGGAATAAAGACAGGCTGCATGTGTCTTTACGAATGTTGCGGAAGCATCTGTCAGGTTTCAAAAACTCAGTTAAATCTGCTAAATCCAAGTTTATGTCAAATCTCATATCCACAAATAGCTATAGACCCCAGGTTCAAACAACAGCGGGGGTTGCTCCATCACAGATTTTATGTGATGAATTTCAGGCCTTTTTTTCAGCTAAAATCTTACAGATCAGTTCATGTATTCCCTTTCATTCTGCCTTAGATCCTAGCTCGCTCCCTACTTGTTCTGCATTTCAAACTGTCTCTTTGGAAGAACTATCAGTAACTGCTCACCACATAATATCTTCTTATTGCCCTCCGGATCGCTTACCATCCTTCATGCTAAAAAAGGCATTTGATAGTGTTGGCCCTTTTATTTTGAGGGTAGTCAATACTTCTCTCAGGTCGTGTTCCCCAGTGCTTTAAACAGGCCATTGTGGAGCCACTTACAAAAAAAATCTTGATCAGACCAGTTTCTCAAACATTAGACCAATCGCAAATGTTAATTTTCATTCTAACATTCTCAAAAAGGTTGTTCACACTCAGCCCCAGGATTATTTGTCCCTTAATAACTAACATTTTAGAGAAAATTCTATCTGGTTTTAAGTCACGTCATAGCACCGAAAGTGCTGTTTTACGAGATCTTAATGACCTTCTTTAATTGAGGATTCAGGCTGTTCGGCTGCTCTGATTTTGTTAGACCTGTCGGCTGCCTTCAACGCCATTGATCACGGCATTTTGTTATCCCGCCTTGAGTGTTGTGTTGGGTCCAGAGGCATTGTCCTCCAGTAGTTTAAATCTTATCTACACGACAGGTCGTTCTTTGGCCTAGGGTGGTGGTGGCGCCTGGCTGCCAGGGGCCCCCTCTGTGGGCCCTGCCGTCACCTGAGAACAGAACAGAGTCCTTTGAATAAATATTTTTACAAACTTTATTGGCACTCTCAGGTGGTGAAATATTTGCTAGGGTTTCAGTTTCAGCTTGCCATGCTCCTTTCCTCGTAAAACTAGAAGGGAGCACGGCAGTTGGATAATTGATTAATTCATAAATTATTTAAATAATACACAACAGTGTTTTTCAGGCTTTATTTCACTAATGAAAGAATAAAGCATGCAGAAGCTTGAAGATTGAGTAGCTGAACATTCGGCCAGATGATGGGGTCTGTATCTAGCAAAATTTCAAAGTATTAATGGGCTCTGGGTCTTGGGTTTATTTCTCTTTATTTACTTTATTTTTTTCTCTCTTACTTACTTTTAGAACTGGGGAGTATTTGAGCTTTTAAGATCACTTGCTTGACAGCTTGGTAAAAAGCAGAATGGCACACATGTTTACAAATTGCATTGAAGAACTGCTACAATTTTTTTTGTCTGCCAGGACCCTTAGAGCAAAAAGGGGGAAGCAATTGTTCTCGATAGAAACAGGACATAATTCCCGATTATAATTTTTTTAAATTATGATTGTGTTGTATCTTGTAAGGGAGAGTTGATGTTCAAAAAGATAATAAATAAACTTAATTTATTTGTTTTAGCAGGACTGGGTGAAGTCTGCTCGGACAGGAGTCCTGCTACACAGGTTACAGGTGATAATGATTCATCATCTGGTGAGTTTAGTCTAATCAGATCCTAAAGAATGTGTTGCACATCTAATTCTTTTAGGACAAGTTGTGAAGCAACAATGTCTCCGAGTTATGCATTACTGATAATCTGTCTTGCCACAAACAGTCCTCTGATAAACCAGCAGGACTTACCTGGGAATGGACTAGTGTATTTTCTTTTCTCTCCAATTGTTTTCTTTCAGGAGAGCCCACATCTTTTTGAAAGTTATTTGATGGAACTGTTATTACACTAATTACAAGTTTTCTTTAGCTATTGCAGTTTGTGTAACCTTGGGGTGCAAGCTTGATCCTTGCGAGAATTGGATTTTTCCAAACCCACGAAAATCCATATTGTACTGCTCCAACTAAACCGTCTGACTTGACTCCACTGGTGGTGCAGACCAATAGTTGGTTAGCATTGTACTTTGGGGTGAGCTCATGGGCCGGTGTTCAGGTATGACGACAGTAGCAAGTACCCAGGCAACGGAAAACAAACATGGCATGAACTAGAGACGATTACTTCTTTGAAAAATGAGATGGATGTTGTTTAAAACACCCTTCATGCGCATATTCTGCACACAAAACCAGCAGAAATCACCCGTTTTTTTGTGTTTTTTTTTGCTTGGGCAATTTGTTGGATTTGTTGTTGTTTCCCTGGCGCACATGGAATACGTCATATGAGTCGTTACTGTGGCTTAAGAAATTTAGAAAACATCCTGTCCAGGAGTGATGCTGAGAAACTAGTCCATGCATTTGTTACCTCAAGGCTGGACTACTAAAATTCTTTACTGTCAAGTAGTCCACAAAATGCCATTAAAAGCCTTCAGTTGATCCAAAATGCGGCAGCATGAGTTCTGATGGATATTAAAAAGAGAGATCACATTTCTCCTGTTTTAGCTTCCCTTCATTGGCTCCCTGTTAAATCCAGAATAGAATTTATGATCCTTCTTCTTACATACAAAGCCCTTAATAATCAAGCTCCATCATACATCAGAGATCTAATTGTTTCATATGTTCCCAACAGAGCACTTTGCTCTCAGACTGCAGGTTTACTTGTAGTTCCTAGGATTTCTAAAAGTAGAATGGGAGGCAGATCTTTTAGTTATCAGGCTCCTCTCCTGTGGAACCAGCTCCCAGGTTTAGTCCGTGAGGCAGACACTCTTACTTTTAAGGCCAGGCTTAAAACTTTCCTTTTTGATAAAGCTTATAGTTAGAGTGGCTAAGGTCATCCTGAGCTATCTCTGTAGTTATGCTGCTATAGGCTTAGACTGCTGGAGGAAAGACTTATCAATTTTCTTCACTCTGCTACTTCCTTTTCTACTACTACTGTCCAGTTGTATTACAGTACATTCTGCTATTTCGACTGTTAACTTTGTGTTCTCTCAGTGTTTTTCTCTCCATAGAAGATATACCTGGTCTGGTATCCTGCTTGGCTGCAATGCCCTGTTGGACGGGGGGCATCGACTGGAATGGTGCTCCCAGTGGCTGAACATCCACTGTGTCCTGCTATCAACTTTTTATTTTCTGTAAAATAGAGAGTACTCTTATATCGGATCTTCTGTTCCTTCTGTGTCTCTGCTCTGTCGTCTCAAACCCCCAGACGGTCGTAGCAGATGGCCGCTCCTACTGAGCCTGGTTCTGTTGGGGGTTTCTTCCTGTTAAAGGGGAGTTTTTCCTCTTCACCGTCGCTACATGCTTGCTCAGTATGAGGGATTGCTGAAGGATTGCTGTAGTTGGAAAGTCTGCCCAACCTCACGCCAATGACTGACGCAATCTGCTGGGTTTCCTTAGATAGGAAACTTTTTAACTGACTGGAATGTTTGTATAAATGTATTGAAATGACTTCTTGTTAAGTGCCTTGAGATGACATCTGTTGTGAATTGGCGCTATATAAATAAACTGAATTGAATTGAATTAAAGATTGATGTGTGGACACGGGACGGGGCTACACATAGATCTGGCTTTTGCCAGGTTACAGTTTGTGTACACTATACTCCCATGTTAAAATTAGAACAAAAGGCAAAGAGTTGATCGGCGCATTTAGAATAGGTTGTGAATTATACACTGACTGACTTGATTTTGACTTTGGAAGCTGACTGACGGGAAAGACAGACATTTTTTTTTCTTTTGGGGGGGGGGGGGCATTTGAGGTTATTTTTTTCTCTTTATTTTGGGTTTTGTATTATGAGAAAGTAATAAATCATAGAGCTGTGAACATTGACAAAAAAAGTAAATGGAACCCTTACATTAGCACTACTTAGAATCTGCCACAGCTCTGAAGGACGAAACTTTTATCAGCATACAAGGCGCTAATGTAAACACTCTCTCATTGACGTCACAAATGGCGAGAGAACAGAAGGATACTGTTGGTGCTCAGACCACCAACAGTAAAGCAAGGTTACTTATAATTTGAACACAACTAAAACATTAAACTTAGGTTTTTGCTTGGTACCATTAAGATTGATGACTGGTCTGAAACCTTAGGCTACTTAGGTTTTAAATAAATGGAAAAAAGGTGAATACTAATTTTATCTGAGGAACATTCAAGCATCTGAGCAGTTAGTCGGGCTTATTAGAAATTTTGCTTGGAGAAGTACTGATTGATCTCAAGCTGTGTAGTGTTCAGTATTCTCCTTCCAGGATTGTTAAGGGAGCAAAAGGTCAGGAGAGAAGGTTTGATTCTAGGAGTCTGATGAATTTGTCACACTCTGGTGGGTAAACACAGGAAACGATATGAGTGGGGACGATTGTATGTGCATCAAATTGTGCTTGTTAGTCTTAATATAAGGCACCTGAAGGGAAGACGTCTCACTGGTAAGTTAAACATTAATATGCCTGACATGTTTTTAAAGGCCACTAATTGTAACAATACAGTGGTCCTGTGAGTTTTGCTTATAACAACCCGACTGCAATCTGGCTGGTTCTCAAAGTGTTTGCCATTTTTCTCCAGACAGGAATGACCACCTTGTCCGTAGGCATAGAATTACTGCGGGTAGATTAGAGACGGATTCCCAATACTGTGTTTGGGAGGTGCTTATGGTATGACTTATTTGGAGTTACAGTGAATGGAATTCAGAGTCTAACATTTTTCTTAATATTTACAGGATTTTTTCTACCACAATGTAGGACCAGGTCAGGAGAGCAGGGACAGAAAAATGAAGGAGAAACTGACGACTATCATTTTTTTGTTTTTGTTTAAAACATTATTAATAAGAATGGGTAATGGGCACTTAAATGGTGTTGTGATTCCATTTCTAATAAGATGGACTGAGGAGACCACATTTCCCAGCAATCCTAGCAGTGACCCCCAACACACTCCTATTGGTCCGTGACCACCCATGGTGACATCGGCGCTGACATCACGGCCAAAGGGGACTATAAGAGTGGGAGTCGCAAAATTTTCAAACTGTTCTCAAGCCAGGGGTTCTTAAATGAACTACTGCTAAACAGAGGACATCTCACCGGTGAATATTCTCTTTTGTTCTGACCCGCTGGACCGGGGAAGAACTCATTTCAAAGCTTCAAAGTGCCCCTTTTGCTGTTTGTGTATCCAGCTGGGTTATATCAGAACTGTTCCAAGACAGTTCGTTAGACGTCGACCTGCAGGCCCAGCCTGCATTTGGGCCACACGGTCCTTGAATCCTGTACAGGTTTTTTTTATAACTCTTCCTTTTCTTACTCAACTACAGACACAATTCGCTCTCCTCCAAGTGGACTGGACCTCCTTCAAAGCAAAGTAGGACTGAACCGGTTCATTAACACTAATATTGTTTCTAGGCGGAGATAAATAGAGAAAATAGAGCTTTAACGAGTTAGACCTCGTTCATTGTTGATCTAAAGTGCTGTACCTGTTTGCTCATTTTTGCGTCGCCGCACGCATAAGTTGGAGCTGTAATTGTTGTGTTTGAAACTGTTTGTTTTATTCTGAGCAGATCACACCTTTCTTTCTTTTTCCTTCCTCTCTTTTCTCTCTCTCTCTCGCTCCCTGATCACTCCGTCGGCAGAGTCTGGCTCGGTCCGAACCTCAGCTGTCTCACTGATTTCATTTCATGTTAATTGTGTTTAATGTTCACCTATTATTGTTGTCTAAGATCTGTAGTAGTTTTTGCATGCTTTAGAACCAATGGGATTTACAATTTTCTAAATAAAGTCCCCTTATCTTAAAGAGAAGTTGTCTGGGATTACTTGGAGTGATGCGTACAATTAATGTCCACAGCGTCAGAACTTCTTCCTTTATCTATTCTTTAATTATCTCAGCCTTATCAGGCAGTTAATCATAAACACAAACTGAGACTGAACAATTTGGCTATATAGATTTCCTGGAATCAACCAGGATGGTGCCCCCAAACTTGGTAAATTTTACATAAAATGATTAATCTTATTAATAACTGCCCTAGGCAATTATCCATATTTATTCGTAGCCAAATCCTACTTATCTGCGGCACAACAAATGGGTATGCTGCACTCAGTGACTTGCAGCTGTTAGATTTGTGCTGATCAATAAAAGCCTCAAAGGTTGATGCACAAAAGTAAATGGTAATATAATAATGTAAACTAGTTGACCTAAAACTAAAACAAACCCTCAACTTGTCCATTTATTTAACTAGATCAGGAGCCTTGGGGACTCTGTGTTCCTGAAATAAGGGACGACTGCATTTGGTCCGAGCACCACAGCTTGGAAAACTTCCTTTTTTTCCTCCTTTTAAAAAAATCTATGGGAACAGATGCCATTCAGCAACAAACTACCTAAATGTAGAACGGTGGACTCAGTGTTCAACTAATACTTTTGATAAATGTAGCCTAAATAGAAATAACAGACTGAAAACACACAGTTAAAATTGGACATATATTGAAAACCAACACAAATTAATACAGTTCTGAGTAGCAGTATGAAAAATAATTAAATCTTTTGGGTAATTTACAAAAATGCATAAGAAATAACACGGGCCCACACTAAGGTTCACCTTAGCCAGCGAATTGACTAAAATGTGGTAAAAATGATCTGAGAAGTCAGTTGCAGATCCAGTGTGATGCTCCCAGTCATTCAGCTAGTGAATGCTAATCAGCTAGCGGACCACAAACTTCTTTCTGATGACCGATGTGCCGTGATACTCTAGTTGTAGACAATCACAATAGTTCCCAACAGTGATGTAGAGTTGTTCACAGACTGTAGAGCTGGAAGTCTAAAAACAGTCAACTAAAACACCCGTTTTGACAAACGTCGTCAAGTTTTAGCACAGTCAAACTCATATATCACACAAACTTCCTGTTATCTCTTATGTTAACAAATCACGGACTAGTCAATCTATTGTGTGCGCCACCACTTCCTCTTTTCAAACATGAGCTTTCCAAACTAAAATAGGGTAATGCTTAACTCTGAATAATCCTTTAGGAAATTAATAATCCTTTTATCGTTCCACAAAGGGGAAATTCAGCTGTAACGACAGCAAACTGACAGGTAATAGAAGCATTTACAAGGGAAGTAGAAAGTATAAAACAGACTTGAGAATTTAGACATTAAGGACAAATTACAAAAGCAAAGTACAGGGCAGTTATTACAATAGAGTGGTACACTAAAAATTGAACTCAATTTGAATGCTGAGTTGAATAATTTGAAAAACAGAATTTTTTCACGGTATGTGCAGGTATGGTTGTGCATTAAAAGTAAATGTATTATTTTCAGTGTTGGGAGTAACGCGTTACAAAAGTAATTAATTACTGTAATGCATTGATTTTTGCTGTAACGCGGTAATGTAAGGCATTACTGGGGGAAAAAATTACATATTTTACTTGGTACAAATGTCAGTAACGCGCGTTACAATGCATTCTTAACCCGGAATAAAGAATAAAGACGCCATTCTTTTTCTTCATACAAATTCGCCAAAATCACCGCGAGATCAGCAGAGGAGAAACGTCCCCGCAAAATGTTTCACTTCCTGTAGTCAGACAGAGCAGAGATGAGTGAGCCTGCAGCTGATCTAACATCGGATAGTACATTCTCCAGATGCGATTGTTCCTTGTTTTGCACCATGAACTGTCAGACGGCGGTCATGTGATCTGGAGGATTTCCCATTTAAGGAGGAGCTACTCACCAGCTCGCCGCTCTGACATCACTTTTTCCATGTCCCGAGCTCCGCAGCTGTGCTTCCCAGCATCGCTAGTTCCCGGGTGTAGCGGATTTCCCAATCCTCACAATCACCCGATCCTACCGTCTCGTTAGATCTTGTAATCCCAGCTTTCTCGACAGATCAGTCCTCACGTTCAGGGATTACTATACTAAACCGCGTGCTACTGTCCTTCCCTCGCTCGTCCATCACCGCGCTTGGGTCTCAGCCGCACGCAACACTCCTATCGGTCTATCAGGCCGTGATCCTGACAGGATGTCAGAGCCTGCAAAAGTAGACCCAGCGGAATTCGAGCGGCTTAGGTCCGAGGTATTATACCTCCGCGGCGTTGTCGATCGCCAAAGCTCCAAGCTGGAAGCCCTGACCGAGACGCTTCTCCAGCTTTCCGCCTCTGTCACCACGCTGCAGCGTCAGTGCGCGCCGGGCAGCGAGGAACCCTATCCAGATTGGATTACCGGAAAAGTGGAATGGAGTCGACGGCCGGCCCGACGGGTTGCTCGCCACGTTAGAGATGATATTTGAATGCCAGCCAACTAAGTATTCAACAGAGCGCTCTAAAGTGGCCTTATTGACTTCCCTTCTTTCTGGCCGAGCCCAGGAATGGGCTGCCGCCCTTTATTACTCCAAGTCCACAGCCTGTAATCAATTTACAGTGTTTGTTGAGGAGCTGAAGAAGACCTTTGTTCCACCCAGTAGCGAGGGTGGATTTGGAGTCCCAGCTCCTCCACCTACGTCAGGGAGATCAGTCCGTTTGCCATTTCGTTTCGGAATTCCGTACCCTGGCCGCCAAGCTGAATTGGGGGGACGCTGCCCTCCGAGCCGTCTTTATGGAGGGATTAGCAGACTATATTAGAGATGAGATGATTGGCCATGAAGCTCCAAAGACCTTAGATGCTACTGTCGATCTAGCTCTCAAAATCGATCAGCGTGTCCTGCTTCGTCCCCGACCGTAGTCGCGTCGGTTCAGGTCTTTTAGATCTCCCCGATCCTCTACCCCTCCTCCTCCCTTGGCTTCGGGAGGTTTTCCTGCTGATTTGCCTGGTTCCTCTACTGAAGAGCCAATGCAGATTGGAAGACTCTCTAAAGAAGAGCGCGATCGGCGTTGGTGTGAGGGGCTTTGCGCCTATTGCGGCTCACCTAAACATCGCCTCTCTAAATGCCAACTACGCCGGGGAAACGAAGAGACCAGGTAGACCTTGGGGGAGTTCTACCTGGTCCTAATCCCTCTGCCGCCCCTACCCGCTTCCAACTCCAAGTCACTTTCCACCTCGAACATCAGCAATTTCCATTATTAGCTCTTCTTGACACCGGAGCGGCTGAAAACTTCATTGATCAGGACCTGGCCCATCGGCTTGGAGTCCCTCTCTCACCTATTAACCACTTCATCCCTGTCACCTCAGTGGATGGTCGCCCCCTACAACCCTATCCAGTCCAACAACAGACCCAATCTGTAAAGATGTCCATAGGCAGCCATCACAAGTAGATTCGGTTCCTGGTAGTTTCTGCTGGCTCCACCCCACTTACACTGGGCTACCCTTGGTTTTCCCGTTATGACCCCCATATTTCTTGGTCATCTTGCCGCATTTTAAACTGGGGTCACAACTGCTGCCAGCACCGGTCCTTCCCTGAGACCATTGCAGCCTCGAAGGGCTCACAGGAGTCAGTGGGTCTGGAGGAGATTCCTCCGGCCTACCGAGATCTCGCCACTGTTTTTGGCAAGGAGCGAGCCTCCATTTTGCCCCCCCCACCGGCCCTATGATATGGCAATTGACCTCCTCCCTGGCGCTGTCCCTCCCCATGGCCGCCTTTTTTCATTGTCTGCCCAAGAGACGAGAGCCATGGAGGAGTATGTGGCTGAGGCCCTTCAGAATTGTTCCATTAGGCCGTCTACTTCGCCAGCGGCTGCAGGATTCTTTTTTGTTAAAAAGAAAGATGGAGGGCTTCGCCCCTGCATAGATTACCAGGCCCTAAATAGGATGACGGTAAAAAACCCGCTACCCTCTTCCGCTCATCTCTACCGCCCTCGACTCTCTCTCACGCGCCACCGTTTTCTCTAAGATGGACCTCCATAGCGCCTGCAACTTGGTGCGTATTAGGGAGGGGGACGAGTGGAAGACGGCATTCGTCACCCCCACCGGACTGTACGAGTATTTGGTGATGCCGTTTGGCCTTTGCAACAGTCCTGCCATCTTCCAGCACTTTGTCAACGATGTCCTCCGGGATATGTTGGGGCGCTGGGTGTTCGTTTACTTAGACGACATCTTGATATACTCCCCCTCCATGGAAGAGCATACCCATCATGTTAGATCAGTGCTGAGCAGACTCCTGGAGAACAAGTTGTTTTGCAAGCTGGAGAAATGTACCTTTCACCAGCGTTCTGTTTCCTTCCTCGGGTACACCATGTCCTCTGACGGGTTGGCCATGGACCCCCAGAAAGTCCGGGCAGTCGCTGAGTGGCCTCTGCCGTCCAGTCTGAGACAGTTACAGAGCTTCCTGGGGTTTGCAAATTTTTACCGGCGGTTTATTCGGGGTTTCAGCTCTGTCGCAGCACCCCTTACCTCCCTCACCAAACCGTCTAACCAGCCTCGGCCCTTTAGCCTCCCTTCTGAGGCTGTCCGATCCTTCCGACACCTCTCCGCCTGTTCACCTCGGCTCCCATACTGTTGCACCCCAACCCTGAGAGGCCCTTCGTGGTAGAGGTAGACGCCTCTGATGTGGGTGCAGGGGCTGTTCTTTCCCAAAGAGGTCCTGATGACAAATTACACCCCTGCTGTTATTTCTCGCGGAAGTTTTCCGAGACCCAACAGAGGTATGGCGTTGGCGACCGAGAGCTGCTAGCCATTAAATGGGCCCTAGAGGAGTGGCGTCATTGGCTCTTGGGGGCCCGTGAACCGTTTCTTATATGGACTGATCACCAGAACTTGATTCACCTTCGTTCAGCCGAGCAGGTTAACCCCAGACCAGGCCCGCTGGGCCTTGTTTTTCGAGCCTTACAATTTCCACCTCGCCTACAGCCCTGGCTCAAAGAACATTAAAGCAGATTCTCTTTCCACTCTTCACTCTTCCCCCCAGGCTGACCCCGATCCCATTTTGCCCGCCCAACGCTTTCTGGCTCCCCTCCGTTGGCCTTTGGAGGACTCAATCCAGGTAGCCCTGCGCGAAGAACCCGTCCCTCCGGAGACACCTCCGGGCCACCTCTATGTCCCCTCGGGATGCCGTCAGGAGGCTGTTATCTGGGGTCACTCCTCTCCCTTTTCAGGACACCCTGGTCCTTTAAGGACGTTGCAGTTCCTTAAACGCGCACTCTGGTGGCCCTCCATGAACCGCGACGTCCACGAATTTGTCTCCGCCTGTGACGTCTGCGCCCGTTCTAAACCCTCTTCCTCCTCCCTTGCAGGGGAACTTCAACCCCTTCCAGTTCCGAGACGCCCCTGGTCTCACATCGGGTTGGACTTTGTCACCGGTCTCCCCCCGGTTGACGGTCTGAATACCATCCTCACCATTGTGGATCGGTTTTCTAAAGCCGTCCACTTGGTGGCCCTGCCCGGTCTACCCTCTGCCAAACGCACAGCCGAGCTCTTGCTGGAACATGTTGTTCGCCTGCACGGCTTCCCCAAGAACGTTGTCTCCGACAGGGGTCCCCAGTTTTCGGCTAGGTTTTGGAGAGCCTTTTGTCGCCTCGTCGGGGCCTCGGTCAGTCTCTCCTCTGGCTACCACCCCCAGACCAATGGCCAGACCGAACGGTTTAACCAACAACTAGGTCGATTCCTGCGATGCTTCGTGGCTTCCCAACCTTCGCGCTGGCCCAGGTATCTACTGTGGGCAGAGCTTTCCCACAACCTCCATGTCTCTTCCTCCACGGGGTTTTGTCCCTTTGAACTCTGCCAGGGGTTCTGCCCCCCCCTCTTTGAGCATCAGGAGACTGATGTTGAAGTCCCCGCAGCCCAGCTGTTTGTCCGCCGCTGCCGTCTGGCTTGGGTTAAAGCTAGGGCGGCTATTTCACGAGCCAACTCTCAGTCCGCCAGGCAGCACCGCCGCAGACACCGCCGCAGACACCGCCGCAGACACCGCCGCAGACACCGCCCAGGCCCCTCCTTCCAGCCTGGCAATCAGGTTTGGCTCTCCACCAGACACCTTAAGCTCCACACTGCATCCAGTAAGCTCACTCCCAAGTTTGTAGGGCCCTACGAGGTGCTGACAAAGATCAACCCAGTCACTTATCGCTTGCGCCTCCCATCTGCGCTGAGAGTTCACCCCGTTTTTCATGTGTCCCAGCTTAAGCGACACGTCACCTCTCCACTGACCCCCACCCCCACTCCCCCCCCAGCTCCAAGAGTCATAGATGGAGGTCCTACCTTTACAGTCAGGCGGATTTTGGACTCTCGCCGTCGGGGCCGAGGAAACCAATACCTGGTGGATTGGGCTGGCTATGGTCCTGAGGAACGCTCCTGGGTTCCATCCAGACACCTTTTGGACCCATCTCTGATTGCAGACTTCCACCGCCATCATTCTGGACCGTCAGGCGCCAGTCATTAAGGGGGGGGTCCTGTCAGACGGCGGTCATGT